>APFE030469175.1:27500-141571 GCA_000404065.3 Pinus taeda
TTAGGCAGATGATCTGACGGTAGAACTTATGTTTAGTTTAGGGTTTTTTTTTGCCCTAGAAGGCAACCCCTCTCTTTGTATGAGGGCATTGTATTTGAGGCTGTGAGATATATGTGTATTCAGTGTGAGCGAGAAACAGAGAGGTGAGACTGTGAGAGAAGACAGAGGATATTACAACGGATTTGCTGTAGGTTGTGTCTCTTCATTTTGCTGGATAATAGAAAGGAAGGACTGGTTGTTCGGGGTGGACGTAGCCCAAACTGGGTGAACCACGTATATCTGTGTCTCTCTTGTTTTGTGCGTTTTCTGTGTTTATATTTCTGCATTATTTCATGTGTTCCATTGCTCCGTAATATATAATTTTCTAACAGATATTTTTACCAAACCTGTTGTTAGAATCAAGTTTTAATTGTTTAGAGAAGTGTTAGGCATATGTGTTACTCCATTTCTCCATTAAGGGGTAGTGTTGATATTAATGATGAAATGTATTAATGGAGTGACCATTTAACATAACCTTAGATTAGGAGTTTGTTCCTCATTTCTAGGGTGTTGTTTCAACTTCCCTAATTGTGTGTAAATTATATATTTCTCATATAATAATTGTAATGGTAGAGTGTGTTTTGTAGAGCCAATCTCCACATGTTGTTCTACACGTGTGAGCTGCATAAGTTTAATTCTGTAAAGTTGATTCTTCTATTTTTTTTACAAAAATCACATGATATCATAAAATATCATCATTTCTGTTTGTAAGAGAGCATCAATGTAAGTAGCATACAATGCCTCGCAAAGGTCGGCAAAAATTCTTCAAATTGTTCTGAAATCAGAAAGCAGTTTATCGGTTCTCAAAATAAAGGATTTGCATATGATGAAAGGACTCAAAACATTTTCAGGGAAAATAATGACGATTTTTTTTTTGTATGGTTTAATAGATTCTATATAGGAGATAACAATAACCAATATGTTGATTCTGAACAAGACCATGTTACAAGTATCTCAACATTCCAAATGTGATGAATCCCAAAACTCTAGATTTGGGAAGGCCACTGAACTCAGTAACAAATTTATTATTTTCACAAATGTCTTGTACTTGAGAATTATTTGAAAAGAAGTCCTCATTCAATGGTGAGATCCAATACAAAACATTTTTAGCATGTGTGTTTTATTTTATGAAAATATTTAATGATTCTTATTTGTAAGGCTCATGAATTTATCATATCCAATACATGGTTTCACGTGTTTTTAATTTTATAAATAGCATTGCAATAAATCAGTTATTTTATCTCGATATTTTCTCATATTTAATACTAAAGTCTTTTTCAATAGTTTATTTTCTAGTTATTATTAATTTTTTGGGGATGTGTTTGGTTAGTTATATTATATAGATTATTATTAATTTCATATTTTTTAAGTATCATATTAATTATTACTTTAATTTTTTTACATTTATATTTATATTCTTATTTGAAGATGGTAAAGGCTATCATTATTACTTATAGTATTTTTGAACATCAGTATAAATAAAAATAAATACTTATAAAATCTGAATTTGAATTATAATTTTAATATTAATAATGTTATTTTAAAAAATTATATTTTAATTATATTTTCTATATTAGCGATGTTATACTCAAAAATTTTAAAAATGAATTAGTAATTTTTAATCTCAATAAATCAAACTAGTATTGATAGCTTGATTTTAAAAGTTAAAACCAGTTATTGATCATTTCAATTAAATTGCAGAAAACTTATATCCAAATGTAATGCATGTACTTTTAATGAGTGAATTTTGTTCTATTTTTGTTTGTTTGTTCATCCATATAGTTAGTAGACAACAATTAGAAACTTAGTACTCATCTACACAATTAACCTCAACATTGCTAGATTATTTTATAACTTAGTTACAACTTAGAGCATAATTGAGAAACAATTACACTAAAAAATTAATAGAAAAACTTAAACTTAGATACAATTTAGAGCATATCCTTATTAGTGATCACAAAACTTAAAGTAAGAATTAAAATTGGACTACTGAATCTATAAAAAAAATCACTCGCACAAGTCCTAACTTTACCTAATTAAAAATCAACGCTTTAAATTTGAGTCATACAACATTTTATTTTTTCCATAATATTTTTAACCTATAGTTTTTAACATAATCTCTCTAATGTAGTTTATTCTAATGCATAAGATTCTAATGAATCTTTCCAAATAAATTTGGTGAGTGCACAAGCAAGTGAAAATGCCACATAGACTATGGAGCTGACAGGCAGCTGAGACAATACAACCTCCATGAGATCAAAATTCAAGCGGTTCCAATCTAAAGTGTTGCTCGCAGATCCATCAACTTCCTGGGCAAAGATGCAGCAACAAAAGCGATGGCATCATCATCTTCCATTCCGGCATTATACACTTCGATGGCCTTAGCTCCCTACTTTTTGTTGCCCTTCTCGCCTCATAGATTTTAGTGAGATGTATTGCGTCGGCTCTTTGCTTCATTTTATATGATCATAGAGCCGACTATCGTTTTCTTTCTTGTATGTTTTCTTGATTGTACATAAAACTATTAGTATGAATTATTACAGGCAATCTTTTTTCTTTCTCACAAATTTCTTTATTTATTGTTTGTCCATTTAAGAATAAGGGGTCATTTCACTGTACTTTTTTCAGTATGAAAAAAGTACAATTTTATATTGATATTAATAATGAGAGATACATAATCCATACAGTGTTCAATACATGAGCCTCATGGCCAAATCCAAAATACAAGGGAATGTCGCAAGACAAGGAAAAAATATATTCCATATACCGCAATAAAACTAGATAGCAAAACAATTTTGTTCAAGATATATTCCTGAAATAGCAAATAGATAGTTCCGAGTAGATGCATGATCACAACATCAAATCATTCCTGTAGTGTAGTAATGCAACGTTATTGGATGGAGATCATGTAAAGCAAGATTAGGATCTAGATAGTGAAAGTGTTGCATCAGTCTGTTCAGAAACAGATTACGCCCACATGAAAATCATGTATCATTCGGGGGCTTCATCTACCAGACAGTGATGCAACATTATTGGATGGAGATCATGTAAAGAAGGATTAGAATCCAGATAGTGCAAGTGTTGCATCACTGGGTTCGGAAACAGATTACCCCCACATAAGAATCATGTATCATTCAGGGGCTTCATCTACCAAACCTTTCTTCATAGAGCAATCCCTCTAGGCGAAACATATAACATTGGTACTAAGTTATACACCATCTATCGAGAAGACTAAAATAGGAATTTATCCAGCTACAAGTCAATCTTAGTAGAGGCAATGGTTATGCCCAGTGGCCAAGTAAACAAGTTCAAAAAGCAAAAAATAACAACAGTCATCCATTAGTCATTCGTTACTGCTAGCAGGGCAAGGGGAAGTTTTCAATATTAAAGTTGTTCTGGTTTATACAAATTGTTGAGTGCATTTTTCCAATTGAGCCTGTTGAGCCCTTCTTTGATAATTCATCTGCATTCATGTTCTATGTCCTATCAACATGCTTTATAGTGGAATTATTATGTTGTATCCATAACATTTCTATCCTTGTCAATCATCCAAGAATAAAGGATTTTTTATTTTGTTGATCTCATAATATATTCAATAATTATTTTGGAATCTCCATGGATGTGGATGTAGGGAATATCCAGAAGGTTAGTGAACCATAAGAGGCCCCATAAGGCCATTACATTAGCTTTAGCGTTCCTCTGCCACCATGTTAGAAAACATTGTCCACATATTTGTTGTTGTGCAGCCCCATAAAAAAAATCCATGGGCTATATATGTTGTACTTAGGTCTTCTTGTGGCTAGGGACTTTATTGCATATGTTTTTAGTGGCATATAAAGTGTAAGATGGGATAATGTTGTTTAAAACTGAGTTGAAATTCCTTATGCAATTTTGAAAAATGTAGTTGTTTCTCCACTTCCAAATTTGCCAAAAAATGATAGCAAGGAATGATTTTCGAGTTAGCCTTTTGAGTTCTGGACCATATTAGATAGTGTTTTATGCAAGCATGTTGATGAAACTGGAAACCTAAGTGAGAAGAGAGTACTTTCTAGATATGAGTAGTGAGGGGACAGGTGAGGAATATATGGTTGTTGTTTTCAGATTCCTTCTTGCAAATAGGACAAATGCCATGTCATTGCCTCTTTTGTAAGTTTTTCCATGTAGATTTTTGATATGAATAACCAGTCAAGTGAAAAGTATAATTTTTGGGGGGATTTTGGTTTTCTAGAAAGAAAATAAGATATGTTCCCAAGTCAGGTTTGAAACCCCTAAACAGAGAGAAAGATATGTATTGGCCACATTAATATTGTCATTCTGCATCTTCCTTGATGAGATTAGCTTGTTCTAATTTCCAATTAGACAAATCCATAGCTGATTCATCCTAGTCACTATGAGCTCCCATACCAGGTTCCACTGGTAAACCCAATTCCAGTGTAGACTTCCAGATAGGATGGGGACCCCTAAAAAATGCAATGGCTTGACACTAGAAAAAAAAATGCCTCTACTATTAAGGGAAACAATAAGTTGTTTTGGGATGTTGTCAACATCACCATAACCCAAAAGATGATCAATTCCAATGAGAATATTGTTGCTTCTGCCAATATTCCAAACCAGATGTTTCAAAAAGGTCTTGGTTACCTTTTGGAAACTGGGCCAGATGGAGGATCCTTTCTTGGCACCAATGGTGCATTTACAGAACCATAAAGTGAAATCATGATTCTTAAGGTATTTTGTTTGACAAGGCTCCAGGTTCTAGTACCAAAAATGCCTCTCCAAAGAGACTTAATAAGTAAAGCCTATCCAAAACTGCCAAGATCAAGAATTCCCCATCCCCCATGGCCTTAGGCAGAGTGATCTTAGAAATTTTGGCAAGGTGAAATCTTTTTTTTATATGATTTCCCGAGCTAAAGTTAGCCATGACTTGGTTTAGTGAGAGGATGATAGCAGTTGGAATATGGTAGAGATGTGTCTAGTATACTCCTAATTGGTTTAGTACAATGTATAACTTGCCCATCTAGGGAAAGATTTCTGTATTGCCACCTAGAAATGTTTTTGTAAGATCTATATACCAACCATTGCCAATCAGGTTTCATGTAATTGCATGGTTTAATATGGAAACCCAAATATTTCATACCATGTCCAATCAATTTAGATCTGTTCCCTTCTAGTTTTTTATTTTGACAATGTTATCCATGTCATGGTTGTTTGATCAAGTAGATTTTGTGCATTTATATCAGACCATAGCATTAGAATTTTTTTGAAAATTGCAGTAGCTATTAAAGAGATGGTGCATCATAGCATGAAGCGTTTGTGGATATCGAAGGTATGTGAAATGTTGAATTGTAGCCAATCTTGAAGCTTGTCAGGATAGATTGAAGTCTCTTTGTTTATATACAATTAGCATTTATGTCACCTGCCAAATACTATGCTTTGTTTTTGTTTGTAAGATATTTTGAAAAGAATTAGGGTTATGAAGGTAGGGTAATCTATATATTAAATTTTTGTCAGGCCAGGGTAACTCCAGTTTGGTAGAAAAACTGATGTTTTATTCATAGGTAATCCATATTATATACATAGGGATGATTGTTCAGTTCATCTCTTGATGACTGTTCAGTTCCCCATATTTTTCGGATTAGGTGTCAACATTCCCCCCCTTAATCTGAAGGGATGTTGGTGAGTCCAAGCATCGTTCTGAATCTTTCAATCTTTTCCTTCCAAGTGCTTTGGTGAAGATGTCTGCAATTTGCTCATTTGTGGAACAATGACAGAGATGGATTGTTTTGGCCTCAACATGATGTCGAATCAGATGATATTTAGTATTGATATGCTTCGTTCGATCATGGAACTTTGGGTTCTTGGCCAACTTTATTGCAGAGGTGTTGTCAATCATGAGTGGAGTTGATTGTACTTGTTTTACCTGCAAATCTTCAAGAATTTTCCTGAGCCACACAATTTCTTTTGTTGCTTCAGCTGCTGCCACGTATTATGCTTCTGTTGTGGAATCTGCTGGAACTGATTGTTTGCGTGATCTCCAAGAGATAGCTCCTGATCCAAGACTCATAGCATATCCTGAAGTAGATACTCCAATTTCTTTGTCTCCATCGAAGTCTGAATCAGAGTATCCAATCAAGCTGAAGTCGTCTACCTGTGTATACTTGATTCCAAGGTCTTGAGTTCCCTTCAAGTACCTTAGAACTCTTTTTGCAGCAGACCAATGTCCCTCACAAGGCTTTTGCATAAACCTGGAGAGGATTCCAACAGCAAATGAAATGTCTGGTCTGGTAGTAGTGAGGTAGATGAGACTTCCTACAAGCTGTCTATACTTTGTTGCATCCTCAAATTCATTTCCTTCAATAGATGTGAGCTTTAAGTTTTGTTCCATTGGAGTAGTAAGAGGATTGCACTCTGTCATGCCAAATCTGTTTAACAAATCTCCAATGTATTTCTTTTGAGAAAGAAATATGGACTTTGGATGTTGGGTTACTTCAATGCCAAGATAGTAATGAACATAGCCCAAATCAGTCATTTCAAAACTTTTCCCCAATTCTTTCTTTATGGATGCAATATAGCTTTCATTGTTCCCTCTCATTAAAAGATCATCTACATATACCACAAGATATACAACTGTTTTTCCAACTTTCTTGACAAATAAAGTTGCATCATCAAGATCAAAATGATTGAAGTTGAGTTTCAGAAGATGCTCAGTTAGCTTTTCATACCAGGCTCGTGGTGCTTGTTTGAGGCCATACAAGGACTTCACAAGTTTGCATACTTTATGTTCATGTCCTTTCACAGCAAATCCTTCAGGCTGGGACATAAAAACATTTTCTTTTAGATCTCCATTCAAGAAGGCAGTTTTTACATCCATTTGATGGACTTTCCAACCGTTCTGAGCTGCTAGTGCAAAGAGTGTCCGGATGGTGGCCCATTTTGCTGTGGGGGCAAAAGTTTCCTCATAATCGACCCCTTCCTTCTGTGCAAAACCTTTTGCCACAAGCCTATCTTTGTGCTTGTCAAGTGAGCCATCAGCTTTGTACTTGTTCTTGTAGACCCACTTGCAGCCAATTGGTTTGGTTCCAAATGGAGGATCAACCAGCTTCCAAGTGCGTTCTTTATGAGGGCATCATACTCCTTTTGCATTGCTTCTTTCCATGCGTCATGAGAAGCAGCTTCTTTAAAGGAAGTTGTTTCAAAATCTGTAGACAAGTTCAATTCACATTCATAAGAAACATCCATATCAATAGGTGAATTAGAGTCATCTACATCACCTCCATTTTGTCGATTTGCATTTCTGGTTCCTGTTTTTCCAATTTCATCAGGATGAACACTTTCAAGTGTCTTTGTCAGCCACTTTGGGGGACCTTTCTGAGATGGTCCAGGCTGCTCTGTTGATTGAGTTGGGAGTGAATCAAGATTGAGTCTCCCAATTCTATCAATTACATCACTTAAAGCATCATCCGTTGTTGGAGTTTCAGACGGGGGAGAATCTTCTTCAGAAGAAGATTCCACATGTTGATCTAGTATAGGAATCCCCCCTTCAAGATGTGGAATCTGATTTTCAAATTCTTGAAATGATTTAATTTTTGCGAATCTATCCAAGCGATCAAGTTGCCGCTCAACAACATTGTCAGATTTGGATGATTCAAGAAAAATTACATCTCTAGATATAACAAACTTTTTATTTTCTTCATCATAGAGGCGGTATGCTTTGGAGGTATTTGAATACCCCAAGAAAATACACTTACGACTTCTAGCACCAAGTTTGTTTCTATGTACCTTTGGTATCAAAGCATAACAGGTGGAACCAAAAATCCTGAGATGTTTAACCGAAGGACATGTCCATACCACAATTCATAAGGAGTCTTGTTTCTTATAGCATTAGATGGACATCTATTCTTTATATATGCAGCACATAGAACAAAATCAGCCCAAAACATTATCTTTACATTTTTGAAAAAAAGCATGGATCGTACCATATTCAAAATTGTTCTATTCATTCTTTCAGCTACACCATTCTGTTGGGGATTATAAGGCACAGTTGTTTGATGTTTAATCCCATGTTGGCGAAGATATTGTTCAAATTCATTTGATGTATATTCTTTTCCATTATCAGTGCGAATAGACCCAATATGAGATTGTGCATCATTTTCAATCCATTTATGAAAATTCTTGAATGTTAGGAAAGCATCAGATTTGTTCTTCAATAAATAAAGCCAACACATTCTGGTGTAGTCATCAATAAATGTCATGATATATTTATTTCCATTTGCAGAAGGAACAGGCATTGGACCACATAAATCTGAATGAATAAGTTCAAGCTTCCTATGTGCTCTTGAATGTGAGTCATGAAATGACTTTTTGCTATGCTTTCCTAGAATGCAAGCATCACATTGCTTAAGTTTTCTAGGATTTGTAGGCAACCCAGCCACACCATTTTTCTTCAATAAACGGAGACTGTCATAGTTTAAATGTCCAAATCTAGCATGCCATAATAAACTTGATGGAAGAGTACCTTCTTCATGATGAGTAATATATGAGAAATGTTTTTTATGAGCAGATGTTCCTTGCAGTTTGAGAAGTCTTTCTTCTTCTATTCCCCTCATGACAAGTGAGTGATCAGATGATTTTCTTACCTCAAGCTTGCCATCAAACATATGAATGGAGTGACCTTGCTGGCGGATGTGGACCAAGGACAGCAAGTTTCTCTTGAGCTGTGGGAGATATAGAACATGATCAAGAAGAAAGTCTGAGAGACCAGGCAGTTTAAGCCTGATTTTGCCAAGCCCTGATGGCTTGATTTTTGATTGATCTTCAAAGTATACTACTCCATCAACATTGTCAGTGAAATCTTCAAAAAAGTCTTTTCTATGAGTCATGTGATAGGTTTCTCCTGAATCAAGTAGCCAATCATTTTTCCAGGAAGCAAGTGAAGTGTTAAACAAATCTTCATTTACTCCAATGTTACATTGTGCCTCAATATAGTGAGCGGATTTAGGTGCTTTACCTTTGTCTGTATCATCTGTTTTACGTTTCTGTTGGTTTCTTCTCTGCTCAATTTTGTCCCATGGTAGCTTGCATGTAGAGGCATCATGTGATCCATTTATTTTGCAGCGAATACAATGTAAATCTTCCTTTTCTCCTTGAGAATGTCTGCCCCCCCTGCCTCTAAAGTATCTTCCTCTTCCTCTTCGTCCACCTCTTCCTCTTGTAGAATCTTGAGCAGGATATTTTTCTTTATTAGCCATGCATACAGTCTCTTTAGAAGATTCAGGGACTGTCTTCTTTCCAAAGGCTTTTTCTCTTTCAGCAAACTTTTTCACAAGAGAGTCAAAGGTTATATCCTTGAGATTTCCATTTGCTTGCAAAGACTCAAGATAATTGGAGTATGTAGAATACAGTGCCTTGAGAAAAGCAATAAGAGATATATCTAGCTCAACTTTAGTGGATTTGATATCATGCACTATAGATTTTATTTCAGATGCAAGAGCAAGAGGGTCATTATTTTGCAGTTCAAGAGTGAAGAGTTTAATCATAAGTTGGACGACTTCAAGTGCAGAATGTGAGTCATAGAGCTCTTTCAGCTTTTGTAAAGCTTCAAAGGCAGTTGAACATGTTGTAAGGTGATGACTCACCTCCTTATTTACAGATGCTGCTATTAATGCATACGCTTTGTTGTTCTTGTTTTCCCAGATGGCAAGCTCTTTGTCTGATGTAGGCTTTTCTGGGTCACTGTCTCCTTCTCCTACACACACTCCTTTCCACAGCTCATTGAAAATGAGGGTGTGTTGTACCATCCGGGACCAGTCAGGATAGTTCTCCTTGCCAATGAGAACTATTCCTATCATAGAGATGATTGAATGCATTTTGTAAAAGGTTACTTTTGCTGATATAAAAAACTTTTGCTGATATATTAATAGTTCTGATGGCGAAGAAAAAAACAAATTGCTCTTAAAAAACTTCCGCTGCTTAAAAAAATGATTTTGATATGGAAATATATTCAAAATCATTCAAAATTCTGCTACGCCATTATTGATCATTGAAATGAATACATATATCATTACATATGTATATATCACCGCAAAAAAAAATGTTTGAACACTTGTGTTAAAAGAAAAGCAATTGCTCTTCCACGTTCCCCCACAGTTCACAGTGTTACCTCTGCCCAGGCTTCTATACTAGCACTGGTTTTCCTATCTTCTACAGTTTGGCTAACTGGCATTATGCACCAGTTCGACGCCCAACCCAAAAAATATTCGCCATGAATTCACCCAAAGCTGCAAGCGATATATTTCAGGGCTATCAATTGGATACAAACACGGCAGTTATGAGCAGAGCGCATGGAACTCAACATATATAACTCATGGGCATATGTAGAGATTGACACAAGCCATAACTGTAATTGTTAGAGGGAGATAAACAAAGGAATATACTTATCGGATGAACCCTGACCAGAAGAAACAGATAAGGAAACCGGTAAAATGTATGACGATTATTAGAGATAACATGGGAGTGGTTGGTGTTGAATGATGTTGAGGTATGTTGGGCTGCAAGTGTTACCTATTACACGAAGCTCGACTTATGCTTAAATAAGATCACCATGTACAAGAGCATCCACCTCCGATATCTTCACGTCAATCTCATTTTTAAAGATCTTGTTATCATAAAACGAAAACCGATTGGAGAGCATTCCTTTAACAGGTCGGAGGAAAACACACTACAACCATCAATCCTATTATTCGAATTGAAATGCCCAGTGCGCATCACGCTCACACTCGCACAGCGAAGTGGAGGGAGATCGGAGCAGTTTGAATGACTCGCAGACCAAAAGGAGAGTCAAACGAAAAACGAATAGAAGGGATTATCCAAAAAATAAAAGGAAGTATTCTACAAGGGATAAAAGCCATAAAAAGAAGGGCCACTACAAATACATCCCAAAAACCCATTATTATACTCCTTCTGACATCCATCTGCATACATCCAAGCAAGAAAAATGGAATAAAATTACTTGCTGGTTGTGTGGCCAGGCTGGGTATACAGCTTCAAGATGTCCTCAAGGGGAAGAATCAAAGCTTAATAAGGGAAAAAAGACAGTTGTTTATGCTCAAAAGGCTAAACAGGTTAAGAAAGAGCATTCAGGCCCAAGCTTTTGCCTGAGATGTAAATCAAAAACCCATGCTACAGAAAGATGCCCAAATCTTATTATCAAAGACTCAACCCAGCAGCACCAACTAGAGGAATCGTCTCTTGATTCTTTTAGCATTTCAAAAGAAGAATTTCAAGTTAATATGGGCCAATATACTGACTCTGAATCATTTGAATGTTCTTGCTCTTATTCAGAAGAATGTGCATGCCATATACACATTTAATTTGGACCCATGCATTTAAGAATACATGAATGAAGTGATTAGAAACATTTAATTTTTGTCAATGCATTTAAGAATACTATGTCACTATTGTCGAGGATGGGACGTAATCGCCCGCAAAACGTTTGGCAGCACCATAAGGGTAGAATCCTCCGGGACTACAATTCGCAAAGTATAAAAGAATGAGGTGAAAAAGTTATGTTTATTATTATTTCTTATTAATTTGTAGCAGATGGATATAAACGTTGATGGTACAGGCTTTATCTTTTACAACACGTAATAGTTGATGTGTCATTTTAATATGTATATCAAATACTGGTTAGAGTGGCAAATACGTGCCATAGGTCATCAATTTTTATGCATGTGTCTGCATACTCATTTCGATCAAATTGATAATTATAACCCATCTTTATTTTGACTCAACAATTATATCACTCGCATTAAAAAAAAAAAAAGAGTGTACGTCATGATATTAACATTGCTCGACGTTGTGTGATCGAATTACTCTTCTAGGTTGGTGCATGCTCTGTTGGTGTCAACGTCCACATATTTATTTCAAACATAATACAAGTGCATTGTTTTTTAAATGTGGGGATTGGTTGATAGATTTATTGGACATTATTAAAAGAATTGGGATGTGTGCAACGTACAACATTCTAAGAGTTTTAGGTTAAAGTTCTATGTAATAAAGAAAAATAAAGGCAAAATAAGACCAAGGTCACAAGACACGTATTCCAAGTTGAATGTTGGACAAGCACTTTAGTGGGCATCACTTGAGGTTTAATTAATGGCTAAGGAAATTAGCAAAAGAAAAGAGTTAATAATTGGCATTTAATTATAAGAAATAAGAAAAATATGAGAAAAGGAAGGTGAAGAGAAACAAATTTGTATGCAAGGGAAATTAGAGGAAAATGAATGCTTTTGTTTATTTGGTTCGTTTGTTTTCATTGGCGTGGGTTTTTCCTGGTTTGATAGTGGTTTCAACCTTGCCTTTCCATTTCTTGGATAGACATGGTCTGATGAGATTCATTCTTGGTTGAACTTTGGATTGTTGGAAGGTTTTGGAACCTGGTGAGGTGCTCTCATGAAAATTCCAAGGGCTGGGAGTGGAGATGGTTTTCTCTGGAAGCCCTCAACAGGTGGGTGGAGATGGGAAAATTCATCAATGTATGGTGAATCAATTATGAGGCATCCAAGCTTGGTTTGGTTTTATAATCTCGGGATTGGTTTAGGTGAGATCACGGTAGCTTGAGGGTGGAGGTGGTTTAAGCTCTGGAGTCTCTGGTTGATTGTCTTGGTTTATCCCATGCTTGGAATATGGCACAGGATGATTGGATGATAGAAATATTTGGTTCATCCAAATCTATGGTCAGGTGATATGTGAAAGTCCTTGACTTAGTTTCCTTTTGCATAAGTTAATATGTCATATTCTTCAAATGTAATTAATAAGCACATGTACTTGTTATGTGGATTTAGGGATGATTTTTCATGGTCTCTATTCTGGTTATATGTTGGTTAAAAGCATGGTTCTATGATGTGCTCTAGCTATGGATCTTGTTGTGACTTGATAGTTTATTGAATAGTTGATGAATGCATGGGCTAACAAGTGTTGTTGCAACTAGATTGAGAAGGCATTGAGACTTCTTGGTGATTTTCAGATGAAGTTCAGAAGTTTATGATTATATATGCATTCATGACCTGTAGCTTTCATGTTTACCATATGTTTGACGAAATGTCTATCATGTACTAGGCATATTCTGGTCAATATTTTGTTCATTTTTTGAATGGTTATCTTTGTTACCATGTTATTTATTATTCTGTAAAGGTACAGGCGTTTTTAGGCAGTGGTTTGAAGGCTTTTTTGAAAAAGTGGCATGGATCCAAGGAAAATTTTAAGGATGGAAAATTTTCTTGAAGTTTAAAAACATTGGCAAATCTCACTAATCCCTGATATGCAAACTATAAAGTGTTTATTGATATATTTGTAAAATTATTCAAATTTATGATGATTTTATATATATTATCTATATAATGTTGGCAATTTTTAAGGTTAAATAATTTTATGTTCTACAACTTGGGTGAATCGTCTTTTATAAAATTGGAAATTGGCGAATCTTTTTTGTGGAAAAATCATGGAAAATTAGCTCATTGGGTGAACATTAGCCCCTAAAATTTTACATGCATAGATCTCGCAACCGCTTACACAGAACTGGGTATTTTTTGTCACAACTATTGGCGGGAAGGCTTGTGCGTGTGGTCGGAGCCTCATAACTGCACGCACAATGTATCAAGGGTGCAGTTGGAGTGTTAAGTCAATTAGAAAGAGTTTCATCTGAGGGATTGATCACCTAGGGTAGTTGTTTCGCTCCTATGTGTTCTATAGTCCCTAAAAGATGGTTGTAAGTTTATGGTTAGTCGGCCCCACTTCCATAACTGGAACTTGGAGATCGGGTCATATCATAGTGACACTCAACTTATGTTTACCCCGAAGAGTTGTTAAAAGTAGGTAAATGTGGGAGCCTAAAGGGGGCATTTATAGGGTGGTATCAAAGCTTCCAGGTTCAAACACTTGGACTAGGTGGGCTAAATATATATTGTTATGCATGCATTGTGATGGTTATGGTTATCATGCATGTGGTTGTTATTGCAGTCTTGTGTTATCATTCATAATGTTGATGTGTCAATGTAATGATGTAGGTATATGCATCATGTTAATATGTACTAATTTTTGCAAATGCGATAACCTCCCTTGAATTTTACTAAGGTATGAATTTTATTATGTTTCTAATTGGTTTGTCTAGCATGGTATGCTTGTAGGAAGAAGAAGATCAGAGATGACAAGAAGAATGGTGGATTACAGTTCACGTAGCTCTCCTTATAGATGAGTTCAGTAACAAGGAGACGAGTATTCTCCTGATATAGAAAATACATTGAGAGGTTTGAAGGTAGAAATCAGAAGTTTCGAGGCATATAATAGCATGTTGATTGGGACACAAGAAATCCTTGAGAGAGCTCAAGAAAATAAAGGCGAGGTTAATGCAATGGTCCTAAAGAGCCTATCATATTTTCAAATATAGGGACAGTTAAGTATTAGTCATGGATATGAAGAAAGGACTAATGGAGCATATGGTAGCAAGTCTCGAGCAAGATACAGGTTGGACACAAAGGATACAATCAGAGGGGGAAAATGGTTGGATACACCTGATAGGAGAGTTAGTGCTTATGGGTTCTATTCTAGTTCTAGTTCAAAGATACATCATCATCATCGCCACCATCATCCTTATAGGAGGAGTGAGAAGCAATATTTTCTAGAGGAGTTGAAGAAATTCAAGCCTCCTACATTTGATGGAGAGATGAACAAGTGAGAAGATGTAAAAGCATGGTTTCTTGGGATGAAGAAGTTTTTCAGATTGCATCATTATTTAGAGAATATGAAATCCAAGATAGTGATTCAGTCTCAAGGGAAAATCATATATTTCTTGGGAAGATGTGAAGTGTGTTAGAAGCATCAAGGTAGAATATTTGAGTTGTCATGAGTTTACAAGACTCTCCAGAAAGAAGTGTTTGTACGAGAGATATTATGATGGAAATTCCAAGGAATTATATGAGTTGAAGATGGGTTCCATGACAGATGAAGTGTACATTACTAAATCCTGGAGTGATTGAGATATGTGTCTTATCTCAAGGATTAAAAGGCAAAGGTCCAAAGGTTCATCAGTGGACCACCATTAGCATTCAAGGATTAGATTTAGTATGATAAGCCTCGGTCATTGGGAGTATTCATCTGGAAATTGAAGCATTGTTATGAGCAATCAAAGTGCAAGTTTGGTCCTAAGCATGATTGGAAAGGGAATGAGAAGACTAAAGAAAAATGGCCTCAAAAGCAAGGAAGACCTCAAGATGCAGGAGAGAAAGAAAATGTGGCTTCTTATAAGAAGTTCAATGCAACTGAGAAGGGACATGGACCTTAGCCTGGAAAGAAGCAGAATAAAGGTAGTGGCAAGAGAATCGTTGCAATGTTGGATTTGTGGCAAAGAACATCGCAAAAAGGATTATCCATTGTACCAAGGTGGTAGTCCACATATCTACAGTGCTTAAGAGGTGCATACAGTGGGGGATGTTGGTTAGAAAATTCCTCGGATCTATGCAGCACGTGATAATAAGAAGGAAGACCATCAGGCATCCATTATTGAGATGGAAGGTAATATTTGTGATCGATTTGTTTCCATTTTGATTGAACCTGGATCTAATTATAGTTATGTTAGTCTTGACCTAGTGGATAAGTGTGGCTTGAATAAATAAGTGCATGCGTATTCTTAGTTGGTGCAGTTGGCTACAGGACCAAGAAAACATTTCATTATCGGGTGATATCTTTTACGTTTGAGATGAATGGTATGCCTATATCAGCACTAATCTAAATGTGCTTCCTTTGGGATGAAATAGTATTCTTTTTTGCATGGATGGGTTGTTTACTTATAGGACTAAGGTAGACTTATATGAGAAGGTTATTGAGTGCTTGAATGATTATGGATAGAAGAGAATCTTACAGGGAAAGAAGAATCATAAATCAATCAGAATTGTTATAGCCATGAAAGCTAAGTGCAATTGTAGGAAAGGGTGTGTATTGTTTGCATTGCATGTTTCTAGTGACCAAGGAACAAATATTGAGGATGATGAATTCTTGAAGAGGTATCATTTTTTACAACACTTTCAGGATATATTTCCTGCATAAATATCAAAGTTACCACCTCATAAGGAAGTGGATTTAGCTACTGAGTTGGTACCATGAGCAACACTAGCATCAAAGTAACCTTACGAGATAAGCACTCTAGAGTTGGTGGAATTGAGGTTGCAGCTTAAGAAGATGTTTGATAAGGGATACATAATTCCAAATGTGTCACCTTGGGGTGCACCAGTGTTGTTTGTAAAGAAGAAGCATGTTACTCTCATATTGTGGATTGATTACAAACCACTAAACAACGTGGCGGTCAAGAATAGGTATCCATTGTCGCAAATTGATGACTTCTTTGGTCAGATGAAGGGAGCAGCAGTGTTTTCAAAGATTGATTTGAGATCAGGATATCATCAAGTGCATATCAAAGAAGAAGACATCTACAACACTACATTTTTTATCAGGTATAGGCATTATGAGTTCGTGGTGGTTCATTTTGTTCTTACTAATGCTCCAGCCACTTTCATGTGTTTGATGAACAATGTGTTGCGTCCTTGCTTGGACAAGTTTGTGATAGTGTTCATTGATGATATATTGATATACTCCAATAATGAGGAGGACCATGCACAACACCTAGCAGTAGTGTTAAGATTGTTAAGAAAGCATCAATTTTATGCCAAGCTTAGCAAGTACAGTTTCTTTCCGTCTCAGATTTATTACTTGGGACATGTTGTTTACAAGGAAAGCATATTAGTGGACCCGGAAAATATTAAAGCTATCATGGAGTGGTTAACTCCTAGGAATGTGGATGAGGCCAAATCATTTATGGGACTAGCAGGTTATTACAAGAGGTTCATCAAAAAATTCTCAAGGATTTTCTATCATATTACATATTTGCAGAGAATGGGAAAGAAATTTGAATGCACTAAGTAGTGTGTAGTTAGTTTTGAGCAGTTGAATCATTTGATTACAAATACTCTGGTCTTGAAGATTTCATATCTTGATGAGTTTGTAGTATGTGCGGATGCTTGCAAGAAATGACTTGGTGGAGTCTTGATGCACGAAGGACAGGTGATATGTTACGAGTCCAGGAAGTTGAATGAGCATGAACAGAACTATGTGACTCATGATCTTGAGTTGGAAGCTATCATTCATGCCTTAAAGATGTGGAGGCATTATTTTCTTGGCAGGAAGTTTGTTTTGATGAGTGATCATAGTGATAATGAACTAAGGTACTTGTTTAACCAACCTAATCTAAATGTCAGGCAAGATAAATGGTTTCCTACCTTCAATGAGTTTAACTTTGAGATCAAATACATTAAGGGCAAGGAGAATTAGGTTGCAGGTGCTCTCAATAGGAGAGTGTTAGTGAATCATATCTAAGCTATGAGCTCTTATGGGATATATTTATAGGAGTGTATCTTGCCTGCAGGTAACATGATGAGAGGTGCCAGTTGTTGAACCATAGGTTTACACAACAGGGTGAAGGTGATAGAGATGAGCAGTATCACCTCACGAAAAATGGCTTTGTCAGATTCAGGAACAAGATTTATGTGCCAGATAGTAGTGAGTTGAAGAATATTATCTTAAAAGAGTTTCATGTCAAGCCACGCAAGATATCATAATACTTTGGCAGTTGTTAAGAAGTTATATCATTGGTCGAACTTGAAGAAAGAGGTAGTCGAGTTTGTTGCTATATGTTTACACTGTCAATGAGTAAAAGCATAGTGTAAGCATCCAGTTGATTTGCTACAGCATATTCCGATTCTAGAATGGAAATGGGAGGTCATTTCCATGGACTTCAATATAGGTTTTTCGAGGACATTGAAGTAGCATGATTCCATCATGGTTGTGGTTGAAAGGTTGAGCAAGGTAGGTCACTTCATTGCAGTAAAGTCTACAAATTCAGCTAGTGAGGTAGCTCAGATATTCATCAGGTAGATAGTGAGGTTGCATGGAGTTCCTAAGAAGATCATATCAAATAGAGATGTCAATTACACTTCCAGGTTTTGAAAGGAGTTATTTGCAGGCTTGGGGACAGAGCTGGATTTCAGTACATCTTATCATCCATAGACAGATGGATAGACAAAGAAGGTCAACGGGATTCTTAAGGATATATTGAGTATGTATGTTATGCATTAGCAGAGGAAGTGGGAGGAGTATATTCCATTGGTAAAGTTTGCCTATAATAATGGGTATCAGGAATCTTTGAAGGTCATTCCATTTGAGGCTCTTTATGGGTGGAGTTGTAATACTCCTATCAACTAGAGTGATCCAGTGAACAAGGTGTTGATTAGACCAGATATGTTGGTTGAGATGGAGCAGGAGATGTAGGTTATAAAAAGGAATTTGAAGGCAACACAGGACAGACAAAAGAGTTATGTAAATCAACACAGAGCATTCAAGGAGTTTCGACTTTGAGAGAATGTGTACTTTTGCATCAAGCCCAAGAGGATCTCTTTGACGATTGGATCATGTGTGAAGTTGAAACATCGGTATTGTGGGCTTTTGTGATCCTTGAGAGGATTGGACCAATGGCCTATCGACTTGCACTGCCTCCAACATTGAAAGACCATGATTTTTTCATTTTTCATTACTTAGGAGATATGTCTAGGATGTTGATCACGTGATTGATTGGTCTATATTGTAGATGGAACCAGAGGGAGAGTTCTAGCTAGAGCATTGGTGCATATTACAATGGAAATAGCTCATGCTCCGAAACAAACCAATCGAGCAAGTTAAAGTGTAGTGGAAGCATTTTGGTCCCAATGAAGCTACATGGGAGATGGATAATGAGATGTGTTTTTGTATCCTTCATTATTTGATGGTTCAAGCAAATGATTTTTTGGTGTGTGTGTGTGTGTAGTTGTAAATACTGCAATGAGTTGTGTCATAAACTCCAATATGTGGTATGTTTGTTTCGTTTTTCAACAGGATGTCATTGTAAATAGTGATCGAACTATGTTATAAAGCTCCATAGGGAGTATGTTTTGTTTTTAGTTGTTTTTTGCTCATAGGTTTCATAGAACACCAAAGACATGTTCCCCCAAGGGGGAGTGATCAAGTGCTCAAAATTATGCTCAAAATCAAAATGTCATAATTTTGTTAAACTTAGCTTCAGGTCAAAGAGCTCTTCATTCTAATTTCGACTGTGTGAACGGCACTCAAATACGACCTCGTATGCAGAAGATAAAGCAAGTCAAAATTCAGATTTGACTTGCTTACATGGTAGGATTGGATGATGTGGCAGGCCCTTCAATGAATGAGGAGGCATCAAGTGGCATGTTGCCATTGGACCCCACATATCGCAATCACAAGTCGTAGGTGGATCATGTTAAATAATTGGCCCCCGAGGAGGAAAGGGTTGCGATGCAATAAATCACAATCACACATTGGCACAGGGAGTGAAATATGATAGAATCGCCCCCCAACGAAATCAAGGTTGCAATAAGATGTCGCAATCGCAAATCGCAATACTACATAGACCCGCATATCCAAGACCATTGGTTTTCCATCGATCACGATATCCCAGATGCGATAAGGTTATAAGCACCAGTTAATACTCCCTTCGGGTCTGCGCA
This sequence comes from Pinus taeda, assembly GCA_000404065.3. Classification (NCBI taxonomy): domain Eukaryota; kingdom Viridiplantae; phylum Streptophyta; class Pinopsida; order Pinales; family Pinaceae; genus Pinus; species Pinus taeda. Next base: position 47,156 of record APFE030469175.1, read on the forward strand.
CATCGTAATCACACATCGTTGCCCTGTTCACAAACCTTAAGCATGTCGGTCCTTGCCAATTGCGATTTACAATTCAGCTGACAGATTATGGCCCATCGCGCAGGAAAATTTTTGCCCATTTAGAGGATTTTGGGGCTAATTCGTAGGATCATGCCGGATGTAGAGAAAATTGTGGAACAAATAGTGGGAAAACTAAGAAAAGTCATAACTTCTTCAGTTCTTATCCAAATTAGGGGCAAAAAGAGTCAATTCTAGCAGTTTTAAGAATTTTCCACTCATTGAGACATGTTTCAGAGGCATTCGAGCATTGTAAACACACTTTTGTTGTAATTTTGAGCATAATAGAGAGGCTCAAGAATTGGAATCTGGACTAAGGAGACGTAGCCTAAGAGGGGTGAACTCATCAAATCTTTGTGTTGTGTTGTATTTTGATGTTGTTTGTTGTTATTTTGTTTTTGTTCAAAATATATTTTATGTTAAACTGTTTATAACATTTACATAAGAAATTCTCATGAGAATCAGTTAATTAAGGAAAAATGGTGGATCCTTAAGAACTTGATAAGAAAATGATAAGCATATTGGGTTTTATTCGAAATGGAGAATTATCACAGCATTAATAATATGCTCCATTTCAAATCAAGTTGGTATCATAGCATTGGTTTTTTGCTTACTAGATTTGCTTGTGCAAAGAAGGATTTAATTGTTGCTAGTTTTGTGTCATGCTAACAAGGTTAAAACTCAAAAGAGATAAAGGAAAGCTGGTTGGAAGCCCTAAATTTGGGTCAAGGGGAAGAAGAGCAAGGTTGCCATGATCTCCAACACCATTTCAGCCTCAAGTTGCAGTTCAGACTCCATAGATAATGTCTCATGAAGGAGAACCTATAAACATGACAGAAGATGAGAAGACCTTCAAAAAGGCATTCTTTGATATGAAAAAGATGGTGAAGGTCCTCTATGAAGAGAGGAATAACAGGTTGCAAGGAGAAAATTCCAAATCTCCCAAAGGAGAAGTCTCTTCAGGAGGAGGTAATGGGAATGGAGACAAACCTCCACCTTCTCCACCATCTTTTTCATCATCTTCTTCACAAGCATATTCACACTCTTCCATTAATACAACCCTTACTCATACTCATCATCATTCTTCAAAAGGAGCTGGAAAATCACCTCTACTTAAACTAGATGTTAAATTCGAGTTTCCCATGTATAATGGTGAAGTGAATGCAGAAAAAACTTGATAATTGGATTCACCAGTTGGATGTGTATTGTAGAATTCATAACCTCCAAGAGGATGATATCAAAATTCAGTTGGTTTCATTAAGAATGAAAAGTGAAACACTCATTTGGTGGGAAGAAAGGACTCAAGACGAGATTAAAAAAAAAATGGTAAGATCATTATTACTTGGTTTGATTTCATTGCTGCTATAAAAAGACAATTTTACCCTTGAGTTCATATGAAAAAAGATACCATGAATTGGAAAAATTTCAGAGTTAAAAGGTCAAAATGTGAAATAATATACTCAGGAGTTTAGGAGAAGATCTCTTTTGCTAGGAGTAGACTTGCAATCATAAGATACTTTGTTGAAATACATAGGAAGTTTGCATAGCAATCCTCGACACATTATTCTTATGTTTAATCCCAAGAATCTTGATGAGGTATGTGTTCAAGCTACACACCTCGAAGCAAGAGGGAAAAATGTACAAGAAAAAGGTAAGAAGAAGCCATTTCAGAGTGGTGAAAAAGGAAAGAAATCTAAAGAAAAGAAGAACAATTTTTTTTTTTTGTAAAGATAGGGAGAAACCCGTGTGTAAGAATTTTTCCAAAGAGGGTCATGATGAAGCCCATTTCTGGAAGCTTCATCTTGAATTAAGACAAAAGAAATTTAACAATAAAGGGAAATAGAATACAAACAATGTTGTACAACAAGACTTTGGTTTCGACTCAAGTGATGAAACAAAGATTGCAACCACAGTCACTAAAGGAAAAGTCGTGGCAAAAACAAGAAAGGAGGAAGTCGTGGCAAGCACTAGCGCAACAAATAACTTCAACAACGTTACAAATGAAGAAAACAAAATTGAGTTGTTTCATATCAGAGTTATTTCCAAACACACCAAGATTGATACGTTGCTTGACAGTGGATCCCAAGCAAATTTAATTTCTACAGACTTGGTCAAGAAGTCGAATCTGGAAACTGTACCTCATCATAAACTGTATCCATTGGGTTGGATAACCAAGGATGTAAATCTTCAGGTCACAAGGAAATGTGTTTTCAAGTTTGTTATTACTGTCAATTTTGTTGATGAAGTCAAATTAGATGTAGTGTCGCTGGATATTTATGGAATTGTATTAGGAAGCTCATATCTATATGACCAGAAAGCCATTTTCCATAGATTTGAGAACAAATATCATTTTTCGAAGATGAAGTGGAGTATATTGTGAGAGCCCATCGTATAAATATTAATCTGTCTTTAGCAAGTGCAAGGAAAGGAAGTGACTGGTCAATTCCAACAAGAATCTCGTGCTCCTTATGATCAAGCAGAAGAATGACACGGAGCGTGAATCCTTTGCAGGGTATAACATGAAGTTGAAAGCCAAATTGGTTGGTGTGGTCAATCAATATGGAGATATGTTTCAAGAACCAAAGGTATTGCCACCAAAAAGGAGAATTTAGCATGAAATTTAGCTACAGAAAGACTGTCCACTCCCAAATATCGATATGTATCGAATGTCAATTCTGTAAAGTTTAGAAATTAAGAAACAAGTCCATGAATTGTTAGAAAAGTTCATTGCCAATTTCTCTTCCATAACAGCTCCACTACATGTTTTGACCAATGTGAAGGTTGTCTTCCAGTGGGGAGGCAAACAATAATATATATATATATATATATATATATATATACCAATGTGAAGGTTGTCTTCCAGTGGGGAGGCAAACAATAATATATATATATATATATATATATATATATAATATATATATTATATAATATAATATATATAATGCTTTAAAACAAAAGATTAATTCAGCCCTAGTTTTAACATTACCGGATTTGAAACAACCATTTGAAATACAAACAGATGCAAGTGACTACGCCATGGGTGCAGTTCTTTTGTAGCATGGTAAACCCATTTCGTTTCATTCTGAGAGTTTTAATGTTTTTGTTATTAACTATCCTACATATGATAAAGAGCTTTATGCATTAGTGAAAAGTGTGAAGAAATTGAAGCATTACTTAATGGGAAAAGAAACCATTATTCACACCGATCATCAACCTTTGCAATATCTACAATCTCAAACAAAATTGTAGCAATCAAGGCACTTTCGTTGGATGGGCTTCTTACAACAATTCCATTTGGTAATCAGGTACAAGAAAGGTATTTATCACATAGTTGTTGATATGCTTTCTATACCGGTTGTTAATGTAGCAATTTTAATTGGGAATCATTATGTTTGCCCTTAAAGTTATGTTGAACAACATGCACATGATGTCGACTTTCAATAGGTATATTCAAACTTGAGTCAAGGCCACCAAGTTGAGGAATTGGACTACCATGTACATGATAATTTCTTGTATCATTTGGTAAAACTTTGTGTTCCACACGGAGAAAGAGTAAATGTCACAAGGGAAGCACACACTTCTCTTCTTGCTAGACATTTCGATGTAAGTAAAATAGTGGCAAATATTCAAAGGTATTTTTATTGGCCCCATATGCTTGAAAGTGTTCACGTTTTATCAAGGTTGTTCGTTGTGTCCAGTCAGTAAGCCTAGTAATAAGAAACTAGCATTATACACACCACTTTACGTGCCTTTGGGTCCATGGGAGAGTGTTTCTATGGATTTTCTAGAAGGTCTCTCTTTATCCAAAAAAGGTCATGGTTATTTTTACGTAGTTGTGGATAAGTTCGGCCAGATGTGCATGTTAATGCCTTGTAAAAAACAAATTACAATTGAACAAACAACTCAAATTTTCTTTCAAAATGTATGGGTTCATTTTGGATTACCTACTTCTATTGTAAGTGTTCATGATTCCGATTTGTTGGGAATTTTTGGTGAAATTTATGGAACTTGATGGACACCAAGTTGAAGAAAAGTACATCCTTCCATCCGCAAACAGATGGTCAAACTGAAGTATTTAACAAAACAGTTATTCATTTGCTAAGAGGATATTGCAGCAAACATCCTAAGTTGTGGGAAGAACAGTTGCATTATATTCAGCATGCTTACAACCGAGCAAAACAGTATTCTACTCTAACTTTGCCTTTTGAGGCATGTCTTGGTTATTTGCCTAAATCGCCTTTGGATTTCATATTTGAAAAAGATGTATCTATAGATGGACATAATGACATAGACAAAGAAAAGAAATTCATTGAGAAAATTCATATGATTCACCAAACAACTCAAGAACAACTAGAAAAGAGTCAAAGCAAGTATAAGGCAAGGCATGATAAGCATCATGTGGATCATCAGTTTCAAGTAGGTGATGAAGTTTGGCTTTACATTAGCAAGGAAAGGCTTCAAGGAGAAGGTAAAAAACTTAAAAAAATTTGTTATTGTCCATTTAAAATTCTGGAAAAGATTGATAATAATGCTTTCGAGCTTGATTTGCTTTCATATATGCAAATTTATTCCATTGTTAATGTTGAAAATTTGAGATTGTATGAGCCTCCTTTGATTGAAGATCAAGGAGAAAGTGTACAGATTCCATCAATTGAAGAGTTTTCTCCATAATTTCTTAATGAGCTTCAGCAAGACACCATACTTAATAGAAGAACGAGGTCATCAAAGAGGGGAAATGTTGATTATCTTCAAGTGGGTTTCAAAAGTACAAATCCATCAAAGGCCAAATGGATTCAAGAGGGAAAGTTGAGGGAATAGTACCATCACGTGTTCAATAACTGAATATAATCTTTTAGGATCCAAAATCTTCCAGTGGAGAGGAGTGATCAGGAGCTCAAAATTATGCTCAAAATTTAAAGTGTTATAATTTTGTTAAACTTAAGTTTAAGTCGAAGAGCTTGTCATTCTGATTTCAACGGTGCAAACAGAACTCAAATCCGAGCTCATATGCCGAAGTTAGAGCAAGTCAAAGTTCAGATTTGACTTACGTACATGGCAAGATTAGATGATGTGGCAGGTGCTTCAACGAATGAGGAGGCACCAAGTGGCATGCCTCCATTGGCCCCTGCATATCGCAATCGTAAGCCGCAAGTGGATCATGTTAAAGAATCGGCCCTCGAGCAAGGAAGGGTTGCGATGCGATAAATCGCAATCACACATCGGCGAAGGGAATGAAGTATGACAAAATCGGCCCTCAACGAGATGAGTGTTGTGACGCAATATCGCAATCACAAATCGCAATACTACATAGTATTGCATATCCAGGACCATTGGTTTTTTGCCGATCGTGATATGCCGGATGCAACAAGGTTATAGGCTTCGGTTAATACTCTCATTGGGTCCGCGCAAATCGCAATAGCACATCGTCGCTGTGTTCATAGACCTTAAGCCCGTCGGTGATTTCGATTTGCGATTTTCAATTCGGCCGATAGATTATGGCCCGCTGCATGGTGAAATTTTCACCCAGATAGCAGTTTTTAGGGCTAATTTGTAGGATCATGTTGGATGTGGAGAAAATTACGGAACGAAGAGTGGGAAAACTAGTTGAAGTCATAACTTCTTTAGTGTTTATCCAAATTAGGGGAAAAAAGAGTCAATTCTAGTAGATTTGGAAATTATGAACTCATTGAGACAAGTTTCAAAGGCATTTTAGCATTGTAAACACACTTTTGTTGTAATTTTGAGCATAATAGAGAGGCCCAAGTATTGGATGCTGGACCAAGGAGACGTAACCCAAGAGGGGTGAACTCCTCATCAAATCAATGTGTTGTGTGTTGTATTTTGATGTTCTTTGATGTTATTTTGTTGTTGTTTAGCATATGTTTTATGTTAAATTGTTTATAACATTTACATAAGAAAATCTCATGAGAATGAGTTAATTAAGCAAAAATGGTAAATCCTTAAAAAGTTGATAAACAAATGATAAGCATCTTGGGTTTTATTTTGAATGGGGAATTAGCACAGCGTTACTAATCTGTTCTATTTCAGATCAGGGGGGTTTGTAATAACCGCAAGTTAAAGTTTCATGTAATAAAAGAAAATAAAGGAAAAATAGTATTCCAAGTTGAATGTTGGGAAAACACTTTAGTGGGCATCACTTGTGCTTTAATTAATGGCTAAGGAAATTGCCAAAGCCAAAGAGACAATAATTGGCATTTAATTATGAGAAATATATATCATCAACAAATATATATCATCAAATTTTAACTCCAATCGGAGTATGTAAACCAATTTTAAATCCCAATTTTACGAAATTAAAGATGTTCAGAGGCGAAGAGCATTTTCCTTTTTAAGATAGAATAAAGGCACGGAAAAGTTGAAAACAAATGAGAAATGCGGCAAACATAGGCGAAAAATATTTAAATTCCGTACCAGCAGGCAAATGTAAACGAATTCAACTGTTCAAACCGATCAAGAAACGCCACCGCATATTCGAAACCTCAAATTCAATGATTCTGAGCTCACAAAAATACAAAAAAATTATTGGGCAAAGGCAGTAATCACTTCACAAGGCGTTGTATGAACCTGAGCAGCGAATTAGGCAAGCAAAGTAAGGCAGCGAGGAAATCCCATGTGTGAAGGAGACGATATAAATAGTGATAAATAATTCGAAAAATTAAATGTAACTAAACAACATCAATAAAGAAATTATTCAAAAATAAATTAAATTAAATACCATTAATAAGAATTCAAATACAACAAAATTTAGTTAAAATAAATTCAGTATATCGTGTTCTTTTGTATAAAGCTTAGAAGATGATGCAATAATGCGGAAGCACCCTTTTTAAACAACTATGTCAACCCTGTTAATGAAATGCCAGAAATTTTATGGATGGCTCGTCACCTATTTCAACGCAGTTATCTCTGTACAATTGACTTTGGCCTAATGTTTTAAAGCAACCTCAAGAATGGTTGACATGATCAGAGAAAAATTGACAAGAAATACTCAAAAAAAACACATTAAAATCAACAATTTAGATGATTTTTTCATACAATTTCAATATAATCCAGCACTATTTCATATAGATTCATCTTATTTTTAATCTTTTAAATAATTAGAGGTTTTCAGGTTTTCATCTAGTGTTTTTATAGTTTTTCAGTTTTATTCAAAGTGTAGGTTGGTTTAACATTTCTATATCCTATAAATTTGACAGGAAGATGACCCTATGCTAATCTAAAAAACACTGTTTAGGAAATTTGTGTCTGTATCTTCTAAAATTGTTTAAAATTTGAAAAGATTTATTGAAATTACAGATTTATTGAACTTACATGTTTGATAAGTGATTTTTTTACAATCTGAGTGTTTAGTAGTTTTTGATGTTGTAGAATCTAAATATGTAATTAAAAAATTAGTGTGAACAATACAAATCAAAATTTGGCCACACATTTCTTTGCCAAATCAGAAATCCACCAAAAACTCTAAAATATAACATTTAAAAAACTACTCCAAATATTAAATATTAAATGTCTTTGCAGAGCACAGAGGTCATTGGTTCTGGAACACTTGTTTCAAATGCAGCAACTTCTTCAGGGGCATCTATGAATCTACCACAGGATTCTTAGACACCACCATTCTCTAATGCAGTTTAACCCTCCATACCTTCATTCTGACAACCTTGATGGTTTTGCAAAGTTCGATCCGACGGGTCACGAATAAATCATTCCGGAGAAACCTGAACCCTAAATTTTTCCCTAGCAAGTCGTGTATGCGTGCACTTGGATTATCCCCCTAGCTCGGAAGAGCAATATATGTTTTGAGTTTACAAAAACTTCACATTCCTCAACGGATCGTCCAAGAAGAGAAAACTTCGATGTAACTATCTATTCTAAGCTGAAAATCAGAAAACCTACCAGCAATCAATTAATCCTATGTTATTCTTTTAACATTAATAAATTTATTCCTAACAATATAGAGTCGTGATCCTCTAAGCAATAAAGGTATTTATCTTTAACTAAAAAGGAGACAATTGTGAAGAAAAAGAACAGTGACTACGTTGGTGACTCTAGAGCAGTTTTGTGCCAAAAGGGAAGGGCGATCCAATTTTCAGTTGATCATGAGCCAAGCACCCACACCGAACGTGGAAGCATAGATAATAGGGGTGGTTTCGTCTCAAACGTGCCACATTTGTTTCCATTATGAAGAAAAGACAATCAAACATTTACTTAAGGGTTCATATGGAAATTTCATAACATAAGATAGAGTAATTTTCTTCTGGTTTGACAGAGGTTGTTGCATTAGTTAGTCTTTGGGAGTTGCCTACAATAATCATTTTTGAGTTACATGGATCCTGTTCACTCGCACATGCAAGATAGAATAGGATAGAATTAATCAACAAACATACAACACTACACACAATGCCCACAAGTAAATTTACAGTTATGTGCTATTACTCCAAGGGAAGTTTACAGTCGAGCTATTACAAAAACCAAAGAGATCAAAGAGTTGATCCCGCTTTAGACAGTCCCTTGTAGGGTGAGGTCTTGCGATGACCTTATTTGGTGTGGCACACGATCAAGGTCAGCCTTATTTAAGTCTGTAGTGTTTCAGAATTGGAGATATTTGAAACAATAATTAATCTTTTTGACTTATATCTACAGCCCACAGAACTAGGACTAATTACTCCTTTGTATCTCTAGGCTTATTTTTTAAATGTTCAATTATATCTTGAGGGAAACATTAAAATCAACAATTTAGATGATTTTTTCATACAATTTCAATGTACTCCAGCACTATTTCATATAGATTCATCTTATTTTTAATCTTTTAAATAATTAGAGGTTTTCAGGTTTTCATCTAGTGTTTTTATAGTTTTTCAGTCTTATTCAAAGTGTAGGTTGGTTTAACATTTCTATATCCTATAAATTTGACAGGAAGATGACCCTATGCTAATCTAAAAAACATTGTTTAGTAAATTTGTGTCTGCATCTTCTAACTCACATATCTGAAACTACGTTTCATAGAGCAGGCGTTTATTGTGGGGAAGGAGTTGTAAGGTTAGGCATACCTTACAGTAAACCTGGTGGAATGTCCAGAAATATGGACTCAGCTCCTAAAGGCCTCTATATTAAACATTGGCAGGTGCTTTTTCTTCCCCTATCTGTGCCAAAAATATACATTAAACAAGGACATTCTATCGGAATACTGTTTATTCTTTGAATATTGAGAGAAAACCTCGATCTATAAAATATTCAATATTCTGATTGTTTTCTTTTAAATTCATTATTGTAGGTGCCCGGAAGAGTCTTACTATGGCTAAAATGCATCACATGGCCGAAGCCCCTCTTCTCCACAGGGTGTGTGTAAGCACTTGTAGGCAGAATATTAAAAGCGTGTAAGCATTTGTAAGCTGAATATTAAAAGAGTAGTGGGAAAGTTTTTCAATTTAATTTGTTTAAAATTTGAAAAGATTTATTGAAATTACATATTTATTGAACTTACATGTTTGATAAGTGATTTTTTTACAATCTGAGTGTTTAGTAGTTTTTGATGCTTTAGAATCTAAATATGTAATTAAAAAATTAGTTTGAACAATACAAATCAAAAATTGGCCACACATTTCTTTGCCAAATCAGAAATCCACCAAAAACTCTAAAATATAACATTTAAAAAACTACTCCAAATATTAAATATTAAATGTCTTTGCAGAGCACAGAGGTCATTGGTTCTGGAACACTTGTTTCAAATGCAGCAACTTCTTCAGGGGCATTTATGAATCTACCACAGGATGCTTAGACACCACCATTCTCTAATGCAGTTTAACCCTCCATACCTTCGTTCTGACAACCTTGATGGTTTTGCAAAGTTCGATCCGATGGGTCACGGATAAATCATTCCCGAGAAACCTGAACCCTAAATTTTTCCCTAGCAAGGCGTGTATGCATGAAATTGGATTATCCCCCCAACTCGGAAGAGCAATATATGTTTTGAGTTTACAAAAACTTCACATTCCTCAACGGATTGTCCAAGAAGAGCAAACTTCGATGTAACTATCTATTCTAAGCTGAAAATCAGAAAACCTACCAGCAATCAATTAATCCTATGTTATTCTTTTAACATTAATAAATTTATTCCTAACATTAAAAGTTGAAAACAAATGAGCAATGTGGCAAACATAGGCGAAAAATATTTAAATTCCGTACCAGCAGGCAAATGTAAACGAATTCAACTGTTCAAACCAATCAAGAAATGCCACCGCATATTCGAAACCTCAAATTCAATGATTCTGAGCTCACAAAAATACAAAAAAATTATTGGGCAAAGGCCATAATCACTTCACAAGGCGTTGTATGAACCTGAGCAGCAAATTAGGCAAGCAAAGTAAGGCAGCGAGGAAATCCCATGTGTGAAGGAGACGGTATAAATAGTGATATAACAGCACAAAGCTGCGCTGGCTACGCTGCCCTCAGGCAGGGAGAAAGACACGAAACCAAGAAGAAAGACATGTTTCGTCATTGCAAAGACACGTTTCGGTTCAGTCACTCTGAAGAGTCTCATCGCCAGGAGGCCTGGTTTCATGGCCCATTGCCAGATCCTCCCTCTCTGTCTTCCAGCTGGTGGAAAAAATAACATTTTTCTATGAAAAAAAAAAAGATTAAACCAACGGCATAAAATACCCCAATCATCTAACACACAGAATCAATGGCTGAGGATTCCACACATCACATTTTAGGGATGTCTTTCTCAGAGGGAACGCCTTACGGCGTAAAAATAGTTATGCCTTTTTTGTTTTTTAAATTAAATTAATTAATTAAAAAAAAAGTCATACCATGGTAATGGTTCATAATACTGTAACAAAATCTATTTATAAATTAAGATTCTCCATGGTAAAGTGGTGTTCAATCTCCATGGTTAATAATCTTGTTACATCTTTTTTAAAATATATTATTCATTTTTTCCGCTGTAAAATATATTATTCATATATTAATTCTTTTTAATAATAATAACCAAAGAAATTAAATTTTATGTTTTTTTCTTTCAAATTTTCCATGTGAAATGTATTTTGAGGTAAGTGTTTGATGTCTATGGATATTTATTATCAATTTAATTTATACAGCCATTCTAGTTTATACATAAGCATGTGCCTCATTATCATTAAAAAAATTACCATATATTATTCACTTAAGTCAAATAGATTATAATTATAACTAAGCTATAACTTTTTTTAATAAGATATAACTTAAATATAATAAACCATATTTCATAGTAATAATAAAATTGTTATTAAATTGTTATTTTCTTTTATTAAGATTAAGATTGAATATTATTATAATGTATATGATGTCATGAATTCATAAATTTTATTTAAATGGCAAACATTTTTTTTATTAAATTTACAATTATTTTTATTAATAAAAAATAATAATTTAATTTTAAAGCTATGATTTGTGAGAAATACAAGGTTTTATCCACATAAAAATTTGGTTAAAATAAAAAAAGAGTTTATAAAAGTGTGCATACTCTACTCCATCTAGATTTGAATGACAATCTTTTAAGAGAAATTTTTAATAATAATGGCGTGATTGGGTAGAGAGGCACTTTACAACCCAATATGGTAGAGATGTTGTAATGTAATGTTTAACATTTTGACTAATTCAAATTACATAAAAATAGAAATAACTTAAATTGAATTAAATAAAAAACATTAATGTAATGTAATGCAAATGTTTTAACTCGGTGAAAATAAGATTATAAATAAATAACAAAATAAAAATAAACCTATAAAAATAAAATAAAAATGGCTCATGTCATTGAGAACCCATGATATTCCTTTGGAATATATCCTATTTAAAGGGGAAAATTAAACCAACCTAGATCCATCTTGATCCGGACTTATGCATGAACCTAAAAAAAGACAAAAACACCCATATACATAGAGATGCAACATAAATAAAACTTCATTCATTAATATCAAACAACTGAAATATGCTTACATGCGGAAATAAAAATAAACTAGCTTGAGCGATGGTACTTTATCTCTTAGAAGAAATGTGGCGGCTACATGCCTGTGAATTGTGTTACAATGAGGCTCAAAGGCCTATTTATTATTGATTAACACCAGAAAACCCTAAACATCTAAAAACCTAACCCTAGGAGATGAAGCACCAAACTGTGGGCCTTGTTTGGATAAATTGGTACATCAACTTCCTGGTGTCATAAGTTTGGCATATGAACTCCGTTTGGCTATCATAATACCTCATTTCGAAGATCTCAAAGAGGAGGCCAAATGCTTTGCTAATTGGTTTAGGATTTCTATGGTCTCTCTGTTTTCTCTAAAAATGTCTTTTAGTCCTTCAAAACGGCTCCAGAAGTTTTGGACCCAAAAATAGTAAGTTGTACTACAATTAAGGAAATTAAAAAGAAGCAACAATGGGTGTCCAAGTGGAATAGGCAGGTGGCCACCAATATCCACCTATATTAGTTCTCCCCCCTTAGGAAGCAATGGTCCCCATTTCATTGAGTGCCTCCATGATATGGGGAAACTTTTGCTGAACTTGGTCCCTGGTGAGCCACTTGCCTTGGTGCGGGAGTTGGCCAGATTTGACAACCCGATACAGTTGGATCTTCTACTAACAAGTGTTCTTGATATTCGATGCAATTTGGGTTTACCTATGTTGGTGTGAGTTGTTCTGCAATGTCTGATGTGTCTGTTAATGATGGAAAATATGGTCGAAGGCGATCCACATTGAACACTGGGTATACACCAAGGAATGGTGGAATGTTGAGCTCGAAATCATTGTCCCCTACAACCCTAGTGTTGGTGTAAGGTTCATATTAGAGCGAAAGAAGCTTGCGGTGAGGCCCAATGAGACGTTACTTCTACAAATATAACCAAATTTTATCGCCCACCTGGAACTTGTGTGACACCCAATGGTGATTATGACATTGTTTGTATTTAGCTAAAATTATTAATTAATTTTTCTTTTTGTACATAATAAATTAAAAATTGTACTTAGCTAAAATTATTAATTAATTTTTCCTTTTGTAAATAATGAATTAAAAGTTATATATTATAATATATATATATATATATATATATATATATTATATATATATATATATATATATATATACGCTTAGAATTTTATTTTTATTATTAAATATAAAAGAATTTATATTTTAAAAGTTCAATATTATAATTTATAAAAGTTAAATAGAAATGAAATAGAATATATTTTCACAAATTGAAAAAAAATAGAAATTATATATTACTTATTTTGTATATTTATATTTGTATCTAATAATTAAATATAATTTTTATGGATATATCAATTTTCTAATATTATTAATAACTATTTTCTACTCAAGCATTTTATTTATAATAATATAACACTCCTCGTCTCCTTTCTCTCTCTTTCTATATAAAAAGTAAGAATGTAACTATGTTGTACTATTATATAACATGGACATCCACAATCTCATGTTTGATTGCTTATAAAGTAAAACAACTTTAATAAAAATATGACTTATGGTGAATCTCACGTTGGATGCTATAGGTAGTTGTAGATGAATCCAACCCCATTAAAACATGGAGAACAACAAAATGAAAATAGGTTCCAAGAGAAGTGATTCAGTGAACAAAATTAACCATTGTGAATCGCGTGTTGGACATTATAAGTAGTTGTAGATGAATCCAACCCCATTAAAACATGAAAAACAATAAAATGAAAATAAGTCCCAAGAGAGGTGATTCAGTGAACAAAATTAAGCAATGTCAAATTGATTCAATTTTTTAAGAAATATATATATAAATATAAACCTAGGTGATTCAGTGAACCAAATCAAGCAATATTAAATTGATTCAATTTTTTAAGAAATATATATATAAATATAAACAAACTAAGCGTTAAGGACTAACTACTCCATATTATTTATTAACATTACATTTAGTATATGAATAAATTTAAAGTGTTTTTTGCTTTTACAAATTTTTAAATGCAATTTCTTTCATTAGTTTTAATTAATTCCTCACACTTAAATAAACCAATCACTTTCATTAGTTTTAATTAATTTTTCATTATTAAATATAAGTGATTTATGTCAAATCCATTTTAATTATTTTTTTTATTAAATAATTTCATAATCTTTCATATCTATCCATATATATATAAACTTGAAAGCGTAACTTATAATATAGTTTTAGTTATTTAAGATTTTATTATAATATATAGTCGTATTTTTGTTATATATATATATATATATATATATAAAAAGTTGAAAGCTTAACATTATAATATAATTTAAATTATTTAATATTTTATTATAATATATTGTTGTGTATAATAGTGTTTGTTGTGTTGTTTCAGTTTATTTCAGTTGTTGATTTCTATATTTGTGAAGGTTGCAATTGTGTTTATTTCGATGTTTATGTTATTAAATAACTTGTTAATGTAAAGAACATGTAAGGGATAATAAACTAGATATTGTAGTAGGGGTTTCTGATGTGTTAGATTCAAAAATTTTCACATGGTATCAGAGGGATTACAGATCAAGGAGGACTAAAGACATCAGCCGAAGAAATCTGAAAATTTGCATCATAGAAGTTGTTGTCACAAGAGACAACGATGTTCCAGAGCTAAAGAGGCAAGAGAAGGAGTGAAGCAATGTTGAGAGGGTGACGCAGAGGCTCACACAAAGCCTTCGTCAACATTCTGAGCCAGGTGAAGGGCCAGCACAGAGGAAGAGTGGGGCAAAACAAGCTCACGCAAAGCCACATCATCTTTCCCAGCCATGAAGGATTGACATAGTTGGCCAGGAGGAGCAGATTCAACCCAAGTCATGATTGCACAGTGCCAGAAGAGCTCAGATTCTTCAGCTGCTGGGGCTAAGGGAATTATGCATATTGTGATTTGAGGAGCTGGTGGGACATTGTTTCTGTCTGGGAAAAACTGTGTCTAAGGGGACTGAACCAAGATAGAGGGAAGCACTGCCTCGACAGATTTATAGCCAAGAAATCTAGATTTGATTTGCAACAGCAAAGGAGGATTGGAGAGGAGTGATTCAACAGTTGGACAAGGATTTCTAGGAGGGAATTCGAGACTTAGAGGGATTCGAGAAGAGGAGAAGAGATGGCATTGAATGGATTGAGGGATCAAAACAAATTGGACGGGGCTTCTAATTTTGTCATTTGGAAGGTCAGGATCCTGACAATCTTGGATAAACATCACATGAAGGACTATGCCTTGGAAATCGTAACTGTCCCAGTTGACCCGAATGCAAATGAGAAGTATGAGGAGGTCGAGGCGAAAGCTAAATGCATGATGCTAGACCGGGTCAAGGATCATGTCATACCCCATATTGTTGAGAAGAACACAGCAAGGGAGATGTGGCAAACGCTGACCACCTTATACCAGGGCTCTTCCATGCACCGGAAGATATTACTAGAGAATCAACTGAGGTCATATCAGATGCAGAAAGCAGAGGAGATAGATTCGTTCCTCCTTAGGTTGTAAGGAATTCGTTACCAGCTTATTTATGTGGGGTCTACACTGGATCCAGAATTGGTCATGATTGCTCCCAATGCAGTCTTCGAGGACTGGGAGACATTTGTCCAAGGCATTTTTGGCAGAGAAACTCTCCCCAGTTTGGAGGAGATGTGGGTAGCGCTTTGATAGGAAGAGATCAGGAGGTTGACTAAGGCGGGGAGTAGCAGTAAGGGAGTAGAATCAAGAAAGAGGAAGAGGAGGATGCAGCTCTAGCATCTGCGGGATAGAAGGGGGTTCAGAAGAGGAAGAAGAAATATATCTCCAAGGTCAAGTGCTTCAACTATGGGGAGATGGGACATTATGCATCTCATTGCCCCAGGAAGAAAGGAAAGGGAGAAACTTCTGACTCAAAATCTACTCCAGCAAAGGCGGAGAAGGATGTCGATACCAATGACGATTATGCCATGAGTGCTCATTTGCCTCTAGAGAATAGGTGGGAGACATAGAGTTGTAGTCAAGAGGACTATATGCAGTAGTATCCTTGAGGTGCCCAAACTCTTGGATCACATACGGCTACGAGAGCCCTTAATGACAGTGGCATGATGACATGTGTCAAGTGGAGCAAGGTGTGATGGAGCAACATAGTAGTGCTAGAGTGCAGAAGTCTGTAGCAGTGCTGTGGAGGTTACAACAGTGCGAAAGACATAGTAGAAGTTGATACAAATTATAAATATATAAATAAGTAATATATAATTTCTATTGTTTTATTTTCAATTTGTGAAAATATATTACGTTTCATTTATATTCAACTTTTATTTATAATATTGAACTTTTATATATAAATTCCTTTTATATTTAATAATAAAAATAAAAAATGTATATATATATATATATATATATATATTAATTTATTAAGTATTTTATATATAATCTAATGACACATTTAAAATTTTATCTAATTTTAAATAAACATAAATAACCCAACAAGAAAAAAATGAGATAGAAGAAAGTGTAATAAGATCTAACATAGTGTCTCTGTAAAGTTATTTTTGTAAAAAATGTCTTACTGAAGGCTCGTATTGAAAAAAATGAAAAATATCTTCTTGTAGAATTGAGGCTTCTGTGATCCATCATAATTGTAAAAAGAGCTTCTGCGTAAATCACATCAAAAAGATCATTGTCGACACGTTTCGAACCAACCAGTGTGGTTCATCGTCAGGACGAGTTGAAGAAACATATCTGGCCTAGCAGGTTAAATAGACTGAGCAGAGACTCCAACGACTACATAACAGCTATATTTAACTTTGGACCTAGGTCGAAAATTATCTTCTTCTTTCTCGAAGAGTTATCATATTACCAAAATGCAGTCAAAAATTTGACCCAAAACACGCATGTATTGAGCGGTGAAGTTCCAAACAATTTAAAACATTTGTTTTTCAAACTTTATTCAACTGAGCATCACTCTACGATGTTCCACAGTTGTTTCCAAAACACATTTAATTTGGACCCATGCATTTAACAATACATGAATGAAGTCGTCAGAAACATTTAATTTTTGCCAACGCAATTATGAATACTGTCACTATTGTGGAGGGTGGCAGGTAACTGCGCGCAAAATGTTTGGCAACACCATAAGGGTAGAACCTTTGGGACTACAATTCGTAAAGTATAAAAAAATGAGGTGAAAAGGTTATGTTTATTATTATTTCTTATTAATTTCTAGCAGATGGATATAAGTGTTGATGGGACAGGCTTTATATTTTACAGAACATAATACTTGATGTGTCATTTTAATATGTCTATCAAATACTGGTTAGAGTGGCAAATATATGCCACACGTCATCAAATTTCACGCATGTGCCTAAATCCTCATTTCGATCAAATTGACAACTATAACCCATCTTTCTTTTGACTGAGCAATTATATCACTAGCGTTAAAAATAAAAAGAGAGTGATCTCACTGTACGTCATGATATTAACATTGCTCGACGTTGTGTGATCGAATTACTCTTCTAGGTTGGTGCATGCTCTGTCGTTGTCAACGTCCACATATTTATTTCAAACATAATACAAGTGCATTGTTTTTTAAATGTGGGGATTGGTTGATGAACTTATTGGAAATTATTAAAAGAATTGGGATGTGTGCAATCTACAACACTTTTAAGAGTTTTAGGTTAAAGTTTCATGTAATAAAAAAAAATAAAGGCAAAATAAGATCAAGGTCACAAGACACGTATTTCAAGTTGAATGTTGGACAAGCATTTTAGTGGGCATGACTTGATGTTTAATTAATGGCTAAGGAAATTAGCAAAAGAAAAGAGTCAATAATTGGCATTTAATTATAAGAAATAAGAAAAATATGAGAAAAGGAAGGTGAAGAGACACAAACTTGTATGCAAGGGAAATTAGAGGAAAATGAAAGAAAAATGAGACATCAAAGAAATAATTCAAAGATTTTGTCAGTTCAGTTTCGGCTCTCTCCTTTCATTCTGTCTCTCTCTCATACACTTTTGCACACTTAGAGCATTCTTGGAGCACTTTAGCATTCACTCGGATTTGGAGAAAGAATATCAAATGGAAGCAAAGGAAAGCAAGGAAACATAAGGAGAAAGTTGAATCATAAACTTTAGCAGGAGGATTTTGCAGGTAACATGTTGCATGTGTGATTTTCTTACTGGGATGTGAATGCATGGTACATGCATTTGTTTATTTGGTTCGTTTGTTTTCATTGGCGTGGGTTTTTCCTGGTTTGATAGTGGTTTCAACCTTGCCTTTCCATTTCTTGGATAGACATGGTCTGATGAGATTCATTCTTGGTTGAACTTTGGATTGTTGGAAGGTTTTGGAACTGGGTGAGGTGCTCTCAGGAAAATCCCAAAGGCTAGGAGTGGAGATGGTTTTCTCTGGAAGCCCTCAACAGGTGGGTGGAGATGGGGAAATTCATCAATGTATGGTGAATAAATTATGAGGCATCCAAGCTTGGTTTGGTTTTATGATCTCGGGATTGGTTTAGGCGAGATCACGATAGCTTGAGGGTGGAGGTGGTTTAAGCTCTGGAGTCTCTGGTTGATTGTCTTGGTTTATCCCATGCTTGGAATATGGCACAGGAAGATTGGATGATAGAAATATTTGGTTCATCCAAATCTATGGTCAGGTGATATGTGAAAGTCCTTGACTTAGTTTCCTTTTGCATAAGTTAATATGTCATATTCTTCAAATGTAATTAATAAGCACATGTACTTGTTATGTGGATTTATGGATGATTTTTCATGGTCTCTATTCTGGTTATATGTTGGTTAAAAGCATGGTTTTATGACATGCTCTAGCTATGGCTCTTGTTTGTGACTTGATAGTTTATTGAATAGTTGATGAATGCATGCGCTAACAAGTGTTGTTGCAACTAGATTGAGAAGGCATTGAGACTTCTTGGTGATTTTCAAATGAAGTTCAGAAGTTTATGATTATATATGCATTCATGACCTGTAGCTTTCATGTTTACCATATGTTTGACGAAATGCCTATCATGTACTAGGCATGTTCTGGTCAATATTTTGTTCATTTTTTGAATGGTTATCTTTGTTACCATGTTATTTATTATTCTGTAAAGGTACAGGCAGTTTTAGGCAGTGGTCTGAAGGCTTTTTTGAAAAAGTGGCATGGATCCAAGGAAAATTTTAAGGATGGAAAATTTTCTTGAGGTTTAAAAACATTGGCAAATCTCACTAATCCCTGATATGCAAATCTCACTAATCCCTGATATGCAAACTATAAAGTGTTTATTGATATATTTGTAAAATTATTCAAATTTATGATGATTTTATATATATTCTCTATATAGTGTTGGCAATTTTTAAGGTTAAAGAATTTTATGTTCTACAACTTGCGTGAATCGTCTTTTATAAAATTGGAAATTGGCGAATCTTTTTTGTGGAAAAATCATGGAAAATTAGCTCATTGGGTGAACATTATCCCCTAAAATTTTCCATGCATAGATATCGCGATCGCTTACACAGAACTGGGTAATTTTTGTCACAACTATTGGCGGGAAGGCTTGTGCGTGTGGTCGGAGCCTCATAACTACATGCACAATGTGTCAAGTGTGCAGTTGGGGTGTTAAGTCAATTAGAAAGAGTTCCATCTGAGCGATTGATCACCTAGGGTAGTTGTTTCGCTCCTATGTGTTCTATAGTCCCTAAAAGATGGTTGTAAGTTTATGGTTAGTCGGCCCCACTTCCATAACTGGAACTTGGAGATCGGGTCATATCATAGTGACACTCAACTTATGTTTACCCCGAAGAGTTGTTAAAAGTAGGTAAATGTGGGAGCCTAAAGGGGGCATTTATAGGGTGGTATCAAAGCTTCTAGGTTCAAACACTTGGACTGGGTGGGCTAAATATATATTGTTATGCATGCATTGTGATGGTTATGGTTATCATGCATGTGGTTGTTATTGCAGTCTTGTGTTATCATTCATAATGTTGATGTGTCAATGTAATGATGTAGGTATATGCATCATGTTAATATGTACTAATTTGTGCAAATGCGATAACCTCCCTTGAATTTCAATAAGGTATGAATTTTATTATGTTTTTAATTGGTTTCTCTAGCATGGTATGCTTGTAGGAAGAAGAAGATCAAAGATGACAAGAAGAATGGTGGATTACAGTTCACGTAGCTATCCTTATAGATGAGTTGAGTAGCAAGGAGATGAGTATTCTCCTGATATAGTAAATACATTGAGAGGTTTGAAGGTAGAAATCAGAAGTTGCAAGGCAGATAATAACAGGTTGATTGGGACACAAGAAATCCTTGCGAGAGCTCAAGAAAATAAAGGCGAGGTTAATGCAATGGTCCTAAAGAGCCTATCATATTTTCAAATATAGGGGCAGTTAAGTATTAGTCATGGATACGAAGAAAGGACTAATGGAGCATATGGTAGCAAGTCTCGAGCAAGATACAGGTTGGACACAAAGGATACAATCAGAGGGGGGAAATGGTTGGATACACCTGATAGGAGAGGTAGTGCTTATGGGTTCTATTCTAGTTCTAGTTCAGAGATACATCATCATCATCGCCACCATCATCCTTATAGGAGGAGTGAGAGGCAATATTTTCTAGAGGAGTTGAAGAAATTCAAGCCTCCTACATTTGATGGAGAGATGAACAAGTGAGAAGATGTAAAAGCATGGTTGCTTGGGATGAAGAAGTTTTTCAGATTGCATCATTATTTAGAGAATATGAAATCCAAGATAGTGATTCTGTCTCAAGGGAAAAGCATATATTTCTTGGGAAGATGTGAAGTGTGTTAGAAGCATCAAGGTAGAATATTTGAGTTGTCATGAGTTTACAAGACTCTCCAGAAAGAAGTGGTTGTACGAGAGATATTATGATGGAAATTCCAAGGAATTATATGAGTTGAAGATGGGTTCCATGACAGATGAAGTGTACATTACTAAATCCTGAAGTGATTGAGATATGTGTCTTATCTCAAGGATTAAAAGACAAAGGTCCAAAGGTTCATCAGTGGACCACCATTAGCATTCAAGGATCAAATTTAGTATGATAAGCCTCGGTCATTGGGAGTATTCATCTGGAAATTGAAGCATTGTTATGAGCAATCAAAGTGCAAGTTTGGTCTTAACCATGATTGGAAAGGGAATGAGAAGACTAAAGAAAAATGGCCTCAAAAGCAAGGAAGACCTCAAGATGCAGGAGAGAAAGAAAATGTGGCTTCTTATAAGAAGTTCAATGCAACTAAGAAGGGACATGGACCTTAGCCTGGAAAGAAGCAGAATAAAGGTAGTGGCAAGAGAATCGTTGCAATGTTGGATTTGTGGCAAAGAACATTGCAAAAAGGATTATCCATTGTACCAAGGTGGTAGGCCACATATCTACAGTGCTTAGGAGGTGCATACAGTGGGGGATGTTGGTTAGAAAATTCCTCGGATCTATGCAGCACGTGATAATAAGAAGGAAGACCATCACGCATCCATTATCGAGATGGAAGGTAATATTTGTGATCGATTTGTTTCCATTTTGGTTGAACCTGGATCTAATTATAGTTATGTTAGTCTTGACCTAGTGGATAAGTGTGGCTTGAATAAATAAGTGCATGCATATTCTTAGTTGGTGCAGTTGGCTACAGGACCAAGAAAACATTTCATTATCGGGTGAGATCTTTTATGTTTGAGATGAATGGTATGCCTATATCAGCACTAATCTAAATGTGCTTCCTTTGGGATGAAATAGTATTCTTTTTTGCATGGATGGGTTGTTTACTTATAGGACTAAGGTAGACTTATATGAGAAGGTTATTGAGTGCTTGAATGATTATGGATAGAAGAGAATCTTGCAGGGAAAGAAGAATCATAAATCAATCAGAATTGTTATAGCCATGCAAGTTAAGCGCAATTGTAGGAAAGGGTGTGTATTGTTTGCAGTGCATGTTTCTAGTGACCAAGGAACAAATATTGAGGATGATGAAGTCTTGAAGAGGTATCATTTTTTACAACACTTTCAGGATATATTTCCTGCATAAATATCAGAGTTACCACCTCATAAGGAAGTGGATTTAGCTACTGAGTTGGTACCATGAGCAACACTAGCATCAAAGGAACCTTACGAGATAAGCACTCTAGAGTTGGTGGAATTGAAGTTGCAGCTTAAGAAGATGTTTGATAAGGGATACATAATTCCAAATGTGTCACCTTGGGGTGCACCAGTGTTGTTTGTAAAGAAGAAGCATGTTACTCTCATATTGTGGATTGATTACAAACCACTAAACAACGTGGCGGTCAAGAACAGGTATCCATTGTTGCAAATTGATGACTTGTTTGGTCAGATGAAGGGAGCAGCAGTGTTTTCAAAGATTGATTTGAGATCAGGATATCATCAAGTGCATATCAAAGAAGAAGACATCTACAACACTGCATTTTGTATCAAGTATAGGCATTATGAGTTCATGGTGGTTCATTTTGTTCTTACTAATGCTCCAGCCACTTTCATGTGTTTGATGAACAATGTGTTGCGTCCTTGCTTGGACAAGTTTGTGATAGTGTTCATTGATGATATATTGATATACTTCAATAATGAGGAGGACCATGCATAACACCTAGCAGTAGCGTTAAGATTGTTAAGAGAGCATCAATTCTATGCCAAGCTTAGAAAGTACAGTTTCTTTGAGTCTCAGATTTATTACTTGGGACATGTTGTTTACAAGGAAAGCATATTAGTGGACCCGGAAAATATTAAAGCTATCATGGAGTGGTTAGCTCCTAGGAATGTGGATGAGGCCAAATCATTTATGGGACTAGCGGAAGTTCATAAAAAAATTCTCAAGGATTTTCTATCATATTACATATTTGCAGAGAATGGGAAAGAAATTTGAATGCACTAAGTAGTGTGTAGTTAGTTTTGAGCAATTGAATCATTTGCTTACAAATACTCTGGTCTTGAAGATTGCATATCTTGATGAGTTTGTAGTATGTGCGGATGCTTGCAAGAAATGACTTGGTGGAGTCTTGATGCACGAAGGACAGGTGATATGTTACGAGTCCAGGAAGTTGAATGAACATGAACAGAACTATGTGACTCATGATCTTGAGTTGGAAGCTATCATTCATGCCTTAAAGATGTGGAGGCATTATTTTCTTAGCAGGAAGTTTGTTTTGATGAGTGATCATAGTGATAATGAACTAAGGTACTTGTTTGACCAACCTAATCTGAATGTCAGGCAAGATAAATGGTTTCCTACCTTCAATGAGTTTAACTTTGAGATCAAATACATTAAGGGCAAGGAGAATTAGGTTGCAGGTGCTCTCAATAGGAGAGTGTTAGTGAATCATATCTAAGTTATGAGCTCTTATGGGATATATTTATAGGAGTGTATCTTGCCTATAGGCAACATGATGAGAGGTGCCAGTTGTTGAACCATAGGTTTACACAACAGGGTGAAGGTGATAAAGATGAGCAGTATCACCTCACGACAAATGGCTTTGTCAGATTCAGGAACAAGATTTATGTGCCAGATAGTAGTGAGTTGAAGAATATTATCTTAAAAGAGTTTCATGTCAAGCCAAATTCAGGCCACCCAAGATATCAGAATACTTTGGCAGTTGTTAAGAAGTTATATCATTGGTCGAACTTGAAGAAAGAGGTAGTCGAGTTTGTTGCTATATGTTTACACTGTCAATGAGTGAAAGCATAGTGTAAGCATCCAGTTGATTTGCTATAGCATATTCCGATTCTAGAATGGAAATGGGAGTTCATTTCCATGGACTTCAATATAGGTTTGTCGAGGACATTGAATTAGCATGATTCCATCATGGTTGTGGTTGAAAGGTTGAGCAAGGTAGGTCACTTCATTGCAGTAAAGTCTACAAATTCAGCTAGTGAGGTAGCTCAGATATTCATCAGGTAGATAGTGAGGTTGCATGGAGTTCCTAAGAAGATCATATCAAATAGAGATGCCAATTACACTTCCAGGTTTTGAAAGGCGTTATTTGCAGGCTTGGGGACAGATTTGGATTTCAGTACATCTTATCATCCATAGACAGATGGATAGACAAAGAAGGTCAACAGGATTCTTAAGGATATATTGAGTATGTATGTTATGCATTAGCAGAGGAAGTGGGAGGAGTATATTCCATTGGTAAAGTTTGCCTATAATAATGGGTATCAGGAATCTTTGAAGGTCATTCCATTTGAGGCTCTTTATGGGTGGAGTTGTAATACTCCTATCAACTAGAGTGATCCAGTGAACAAGGTGTTGATTAGACCAGATATGTTGGTTGAGATGGAGTAGGAGATGTAAGTTATAAAAAGGAATTTGAAGGCAGCACAGGACAGACAAAAGAGTTATGTAAATCAACACAGAGCATTCAAGGAGTTTCTAATTTGAGAGAATGTGTACTTGTGCATCAAGCCCAAGAGGATCCCTTTGATGATTGGATCATGTGCGAAGTTGAAACATCGGTATTGTGGGCCTTTTGTGATCCTTGAGAGGATTGGACCAGTGGCCTATCGACCTGCACTGCCTCCAACATTGAAAGACCGTGATTTTTTCATTTTTCATTACTTAGGAGATATGTCTAGGATGTTGATCACATGATTGATTGGTCTATATTGTAGATGGAACCAGAGGGAGAGTTCTAGCCAGAACATTGGTGCATATTACAACGGAAATAGCTCATGCTCCGAAACAGACCAATGGAGAAAGTTAAAGTGTAGTGGAAGCATTTTGGTCCCAATGAAGCTACATGGGAGATGGATAATGAGATGTGTTTTTGTATCCTTCATTATTTGGTGGTTCAAGCAAATGACTTTTTGGTGTGTGTGTGTGTGTGTTTGTAGTTGTAAATACTGCAATGAGTTGTGTCATAAACTCCAATATGTGGTATGTTTGTTTCGTTTTTCAACAGGATGTCATTGTAAATAGTGATCGAACTATGTTATAAAACTCCATAGGGAGTATGTTTTGTTTTTAGTGGTTTTTTGCTCATAGGTTTCATAGAACACCAAAGACATGTTCCCCCAAGGGGGAGTGATCAAGTGTTCTAAATTATGCTCAAAATCAAAATGTCATAATTTTGTTAAACTTAACTTCAGATCAAAGAGCTCTTCATTCTAATTTCGACTTTGTGAACGGCACTCAAATACAAGCTCGTATGCAGAAGATAGAGCAAGTCAAAGTTCAGATTTGACTTGCTTACATGGTAGGATTGGATGATGTGGCAGGCCCTTCAATGAATGAGGATGCATCAAGTGGCATGTTGCCATTGGACCTCACATATCGCAATCACAAGTCGTAGGTGGATCATGTTAAATAATTGGCCGCCGAGGAGGAAAGGGTTGCGATGCAATAAATCGCAATTGCACATTGGCGAAGGGAGTGAAATATGATAGAATCGCCCCCCAACGAAATCAAGGTTGCGATAAGATGTCGCAATCACAAATCGCAATACTACATAGTCCCGCATATCCAAGACCATTGGTTTTCCATCGATCACGATATCCGAGATGCGATAAGGT
Organism: Pinus taeda; assembly: GCA_000404065.3. Taxonomy (NCBI): domain Eukaryota; kingdom Viridiplantae; phylum Streptophyta; class Pinopsida; order Pinales; family Pinaceae; genus Pinus; species Pinus taeda. Next base: position 72,725 of record APFE030469175.1, read on the forward strand.
TATAGGCACCAGTTAATACTCCTGTCGGGTCTGTGCACATCGTAATCACACATCATTGCCCTGTTCACAAACCTTAAGCCTGTCGATCCTTGCCAATTGCGATTTACAATTCAGCGGACAGATTATGGCCCATCGCGCGGGAAAATTTTTGCCCATTTAGAGGTTTTTGGGGCTAATTCGTAGGATCATGCCGGATGTAGAGAAAATTGTGGAACAAATAGTGGGAAAACTAAGAAAAGTCGTAACTTCTTTAGTTATTATCCAAATTAGGGGCAAAAAGAGTCAATTCTAGCAGTTTTAAGAATTTTCCACTCATTGAGACATGTTTCAGAGGCATTTGAGCATTGTAAACACACTTTTGTTGTAATTTTGAGCATAATAGAGAGGCTCAAGAATTGGAAGCTGGACCAAGGAGACGTAGCCCAAGAGGGGTGAACTCATCAAATCTTTATGTTGTGTTGTATTTTGATGTTCTTTGTTGTTATTTTGTTTTTGTTCAACATATATTTTATGTTAAACTGTTTATAACATTTACATAAGAAATTCTCATGAGAATCAGTTAATTAAGGAAAAATGGTGGATCCTTAAGAACTTGATAAAAAAATGATAAGCATCTTGGGTTTTATTCGGAATGGGGAATTATCACAGCATTAATAATCTGCTCCATTTCAAATCAAGTTGGTATCATAACATTGGTTTTTTGCTTACTAGATTTGCTTGTGCAAAGAAGGATTTAATTGTTGCTAGTTTTGTGTCATGCTAACAAGGTTAAAACTCAAAAGAGATAAAGGAAAGCTGGTTGGAAGCCCTAAATTTGGGTCGAGGGGAAGAAGAGCAAGGTGGCCACAATCTCTAACACCATTTCAGCCTCAAGTTGCAGTTGAGACTCCATAGATAATGTCTCATGAAGGAGAACCTATAAACATGATAGAAGATGAGAAGACCTTCAAAAAGGCATTCTTTGATATGAAAAAGATGGTGAAGGTCCTCTATGAAGAGAGGAATAACAGGTTGCAAGGAGAAAATTCCAAAGATCCCAAAGGAGAAGGCTCTTCAGGAGGAGGTAATGGGAATGGAGACAAACCTCCACCTTCTCCACCATCTTTTTCATCATCTTCTTCACAAGCATATTCAAACTCTTCCGTTAATACAACCCTTACTCATACTCATCATCATTCTTCAAAAGGAGTTGGAAAATCACCTCTACTTAAACTAGATGTTAAATTCGAGTTGCCCATGTATAATGGTGAAGTGAATGCAGAACAACTTGATAATTGGATTCACCAGTTGGATGTGTATTGTAGAATTCATAACCTTCAAGAGGATGATATCAAAATTCAGTTGGCTTCATTAAGAATGAAAAGTGCAACACTCATTTGGTGGGAAGAAAGGACTCAAGACGAGATAAAAAAAAATGGTAAGATCTTTATTACTTGGTTTGATTTCATTGCTGCTATAAAAAGACAATTTTACCCTTGAGTTCATACGAAAAAGATACTATGAATTGGAAAAATTTCAGAGTTAAAAGGTCAAAATGTGAAATAATATACTCAGGAGTTTAGGAGAAGATCTATTTTGCTAGGAGTAGACTTGCAATCATAAGATACTTTGTTGAAATACATAGGAGGTTTGCATAGCAATCCTCGACACATTATTCTTATGTTTAATCCCAAGAATCTTGATGAGGTATGTGTTCAAGCTACACACCTCGAAGCAAGAGGGAAAAATGTACAAGAAAAAGGTAAGAAGAAGCCACTTTAGAGTGGTGAAAAAGGAAAGAAATCTAAAGAAAAGAAGAACAAAAATTTTTTTGTAAAGAAAGGGAGAAACCCGTGTGTAAGAATTTTTCCAAAGAGGGTCATGATGAAGCCCATTTCTGGAAGCTTCATCTTGAATTAAGACCAAAGAAATTTAACAATAAAGGGAAATAGAATACAAACAATGTTGTACAACAAGACTTGGTTTTCGACTCAAGTGATGAAACAAAGATTGCAACCACAGTCACTAAAGGAAAAGTCATGGCAAAAACAAGAAAGGAGGAAGCTGTGGCAAGCACTAGCGCAACAAATAACTCCAACAACGTTGCAAATGAAGAAAACAAAATTGAGTTGTTTCATATCAGAGTTATTTCCAAACACACCAAGATTGATACATTGTTTGACAGTGGATCCCAAGCAAATTTAATTTCTACAGACTTGGTCAAGAAGTCGAATCTGGAAACTGTACCTCATCATAAACCGTATCCATTGGGTTGGATAACCAAGGATGTAAATCTTCAGGTCACAAGGAAATGTGTTTTCAAGTTTGTTATTACTACCAATTTTGTTGATGAAGTCAAATTATATGTAGTGTCGCTGGATATTTATGGAATTGTATTAGGAAGCTCATATCTATATGACCAGAAAGCCATTTTCCATAGATTTGAGAACAAATATCATTTTTCAAAGATGAAGTGGAGTATATTGTGAGAGCCCATCGTATAAATCTTAATCTCTCTTTAGCAAGTGCAAGGAAAGGAAGTGACTGGTCAATTCCAACAAGAATCTCGTGCTCCTTAAGATCAAGCAGAAGAATGACACGGAGCGTGAATCCTTTGCAGCTATAACGTGAAGCTGAAAGCCAAATTGGTTGGTGTGGTCAATCAATATGGAGATATGTTTCAAGAACCAAAGGTATTGCCACAAAAAAGGAGACTTTAGCATGAAATTTAGCTACAGCAAGACTGTCCACTCCCAAATATCGATATGTATCGAATGTCAATTTTGGAAAGTTTAGAAATTAAGAAACAAGTCCATGAATTGTTAGAAAATTTCATTGCCAATTTCTCTTCCATAACAGCTCCACTACATGTTTTGACCAGTGTGTAGGTTGTCTTCCAGTGGGGAGGCAAAAAAAAAAAAATATATATATAATAATATATATATATATATATATATATATATAATGCTTTAAAACAAAAGATTAATTCAGCCCTAGTTTTAACATTACCGGATTTGAAACAACCATTTGAAATACAAACAGATGCAAGTGACTATGCCATGGGTGAAGTTCTTTTGTAGCATGGTAAACCCATTTCGTTTCATTCTGAGAGTTTTAATGTTTTTGTTATTAACTATCCTACATATGATAAAGAGCTTTATGCATTAGTGAAAAGTGTGAAGAAATTGAAGCTTTACTTAATGGGAAAAGAAATCATTATTCACATTGATCATCAACCTTTGCAATATCTACAATCTTAAATAAAATTGTAGCAATCAAGGCACTTTCGTTGGATGGGCTTCTTACAACAATTCCATTTGGTAATCAGGTACAAGAAATGTATTTATCACAGAGTTGTTGATATGCTTTCTATACCGGTTGTTAATGTAGCAATTTTAATTGGGAATCATTATGTTTGCCCTAAGTAAAGTTATGTTGAACAACATGCACATGATGTCGACTTTCAATAGGTACATTCAAACTTGAGTCAAGGCCACCAAGTTGAGGAATTGGACTACCATGTACATGATAATTTGTTGTATCATTTGGGAAAACTTTGTGTTCCACACGGAGAAAGAGTAAATGTCACAAGGGAAGCGCACACTTCTCTTCTTGCTAGACATTTCGATGTAAGTAAAACAGTGGCAAATATTCAAAGGTATTTTTACCGGCCCCGTATGCTTGAAAGTGTTCATGTTTTATCAAGGTCGTTCGTTGTGTCCAGTCAGTAAGCCTAGTAATAAGAAACTAGCATTATACACACCACTTTCAGTGCCTTTGGGTCCATGGGAGAGTGTTTCTATGGATTTTGTAGAAGGTCTCTCTTTATCCAAAAAAGGTCATGGTTATTTTTACGTAGTTGTGGATAAGTTCAGCCAGATGTGCATGTTAATGCCTTGTAAAAAACAAATTACAATTGAACAAACAACTCAAATTTTCTTTCAAAATGTATGGGTTCATTTTGGATTACCTACTTCTATTGTAAGTGTTCGTGATTCCAATTTGTTGGGAATTTTCGGTGAAATTTATGGAACTTGATGGACACCAAGTTGAAGAAAAGTACATCCTTCCATCCACAAACAGATGGTCAAACTGAAGTGGTTAACAAAACAGTTATTCATTTTCTAAGAGGATATTGCAGCAAACATCCTAATTTGTGGGAAGAACAGTTGCATTATATTCAGCATGCTTACAACCGAGCAAAACACTATTCTACTCTAACTTCGCCTTTTGAGGCATGTCTTGGTTATTTGCCTAAATCGCCTTTGGATTTCATCTTTGAAAAAGATGTATCTGTAGATGGACATAATGACATAGACAAAGCAAAGAAATTCATTGAGAAAATTCATATGATTCACCAAACAACTCAAGAACAACTAGAAAAGAGTCAAAGCAAGTATAAGGCAAGGCATGATAAGCATCATGTGGATCATCAGTTTCAAGTATGTGATGAAGTTTGGCTTTACATTAGCAAGGAAAGGCTTCAAGGAGAAGGTAAAAAACTTAAAACAATTTGTTATGGTCCATTTAAATTCTGGAAAAGATTGATAATAATGCTTTCGAGCTTGATTTGCTTTCATATATGTAAATTTATTCCATTGTTAATGTTGAAAATTTGAGATTGTATGAGCCTCCTTTGATTGAAGATCAAGGAGAAAGTGTATAGATCCCATCAATTGAAGAGTTTTCTCCAGAATTTCTTAATGAGCTTCAGCAAGACACCATACTTAACAGAAGAACGAGGTCATCAAAGAGGGGAAATGCTGATTATCTTCAAGTGGGTTTCAAAAGTACAAATCCATCAAAGGCCAAATGGATTTAAGAGGGAAAGTTGAGGGAATAGTACCATCACATGTTCAATAACTGAATATAATCTTTTAGGATCCAAAATCTTCCAGTGGAGAGGAGTGATCAGGAGCTCAAAATTATACTCAAAATTCAAAGTGTTAGAATTTTGTTAAACTTAAGTTTAAGTCAAAGAGCTCGTCATTCTGATTTTAACGGTGCGAACAGAACTCAAATCCGAGCTCATATGCCGAAGTTAGAGCAAGTCAAAGTTCAGATTTGACTTGCGTACATGGCAAGATTAGATGATGTGGCAGGTGCTTCAACGAATGAGGAGGCACCAAGTGGCATGCCTCCATTGGCCCCTGCATATCGCAATCGTAACCCGCAAGTGGATCATGTTAAAGAATTGTCCCTCGAGCAAGGAAGGGTTGCGATGCGATAAATCGCAATCACACATCGGCGAAGGGAGTGAAGTATGACAAAATCGGCCCTCAACGAGATGAGTGTTGTGACGTGATATCGCAATCGCAAATCTCAATACTGCATAGTATTGCATATCCAAGACCATTGGTTTTCTGTCGATCGTGATATGTCGGATGCGACAAGGTTATAGGCTCCGGTTAATACTCTCGTCGGGTCCGCGCAAATTGCAATAGCACATCGTCGCTGTGTTCATAGACCTTAAGCCCGCCGGTGATTTCGATTTGCAATTTTCAATTCGACCGACAGATTATGGCCCACTGCATGGTGAAATTTTCACCCAGCTAGCGGTTTTTAGGGCTAATTTGTAGGATCATGTTGGATGTGGAGCAAATTATGGAACGAAGAGTGGGAAAACTAGTTGAAGTCATAACTTCTTTAGTGCTTATCCAATTTAGGGGAAAAAAGAGTCAATTCTAGTAGATTTGGAAATTATGAACTCATTGAGACAAGTTTCAAAGGCATTTTAGCATTGTAAACACACTTTTGTTGTAATTTTGAGCATAATAGAGAGGCCCAAGTATTAGACGCTAGACCAAGGAGACGTAGCCCAAGAGGCGTGAACTCCTCATCAAATCTATGTGTTGTGTGTTGTATTTTGATGTTATTTTGTTGTTGTTTAGCATATGTTTTATGTTAAATTGTTTATAACATTTACATAATAAATTCTCATGAGAATGAGTTAATTAAGCAAAAATGGTAAATCCTTAAGAAGTTGATAAACAAATGATAAGCATCTTGGGTTTTATTCTGAATGGGGAATTAGCACAGCGTTACTAATCTGCTCTATTTCAGATCAGGGGGGGTTTGTAATAACCGCAAGTTAAAGTTTCATGTAATAAAAGAAAATAAAGGAAAAATAGTATTCCAAGTTGAATGTTGGGAAAACACTTTAGTGGGCATCACTTGTGCTTTAATTAATGGCTAAGGAAATTGCCAAAGCCAAAGAGACAATAATTGGCATTTAATTATGAGAAATAAGGGAAATATGAGAAAAGGAAGATGAAGAGATACAAATTTGCATGCAAAGGGAATTAGAGGAAAATGAGACATCAATGATAGAAATATAATAGAGTAATAGTTCACAGCTTTTTTCAGTTTAGTTTTGGCTCTCTCCTTTCATTCTCTCTCTCTCATACACTCTTGCACACTCACAGAATTCTTGGAGAACTTTAGCATTCACTCATATTTGGAGAAGGAAAAGAAAAGGGAAGCAAAGGAAAGCAAGGGAACATAAGGAGAAGGTTGGATCAATAGCTTCAGCAAGAGGATTTTGTAGGTAACAGGTTGCATGACTGATTTTCTTGCTGGGATGTGAATGCATGGTACATGAATTTTTTTATTTTGTTCATTTGCTGCCATTGGAATGTGTTTTTCGTAGCTTGACAGTGGTTTCATCCTTGCCTTGCCATTTTTTGGATAGTCATGGTGTGATGGGATCCATTCTTGGTTGAGCTTTGGATTGTCAGAAAGTTTTGAAACCGCATTAGGTGGCCTCAGGAAAATCACAAGGGTTGGGGGTGGAGATGTTTTCTTCGGGAAGCCCTCGACCAGTGGGTGAAGATAGGAAAATTTTTGAAAGTATAGTGAATAAATTATGAGGCATCCAAGCTTGGTTTGGTTTTGCGATCTTGGGATTGGTTTAGCTGTGATTACAATAACTTGAGGGTGGAGATGGTTTAACATTTTGAGTCTTTGGTTGATTATGTCTTGGTTTATCCCATGATATCTCACATTCACGCTTTGAATATAGCACGAGGGTGATTAGTTGAAAGAAATATTTGATTTATGCCAATCTATGGTAGGGCGGTATGTGGAAGTCCCTGACTTAGTTGGATTTTGTACAAGTTAATATGAGTTATTATTCTAATGTAATTAATGAACACATGTACTTATTATTATGCGGATTTTATGGCTGATTTTTCATGGTTTCTATTATGGTTATATGTTGGTTATAAGTGTGGTTCTATGATGTGCTCTCACTATGGCTCTTGCTCATGATTTGATAGTTTATTGAATGGTTGATGAATGCATGAGCTAACAAATGGTGTTGCAGCTAGATTGAAAGGGCATTGAGCCTTCTTGGTGATTCTCATATGAATTTTAGAAGTTTATTATCAAATATGTATTCATGACTTGTAGTTTTCATGTTAACCATATGTTTGACGAAATCTTTATCATGTACTAGGCATGTTCTAGTCAAGATCTTGTTCACATTTTGAATGGTTAGCCTTGTTACCATGTCATCTATGATTTTGGAAAGTTACAGGTGGTTTTGGGCAGTGGTCTGGAGGCTTTCCTAAAAAAGTGGCATAGATCTCGCAACTGCATGCATAGAACAGGGGATTTTTTGTCACAATCACTGGTAGGTAGACTTGTGCATGCGGTTGGACCCTAATAACCGCATGCACAGTGTGTCAAGGGTGCAGTTGGGGTGTTAAGTCAGTGAAAAAGAGCTCCAACTCAGGGATTAATCACCTAGGGTGGTTGTGAGGCTCTTGTGTGGTCTGTAGTTCCTGAGGGATGGTTGTAATTTTTCGGTTAGTCGACCCCACTTCCATAACTGGAACTTGGAAGTTGGGTCATATAATAGTAACACTCAACTCATGTTTACCGCGGAGAGCTAATAAAAGTGGGTAAATGTGGGGGAGAGTGATTACAAATATTATACCATATGATGGTTTGGATTTTCATGATCTTGATTATTTGCTCGCTTTTCAATGTATTGAAGTCTCTTCTTCAAACGATATGTGGTTTATGATTAAACCATCACTATCTCATTCTCAACGGAAACCACCCAATTTTCCTCAATTATTGGAGGGATTTTCAAATAAAACATGTACATAAGATTGTTTAAATATCCTGTTATTATTACAATGTACAAATAAAATGGGCTCCGGTCTAGCAACTACACGGTCTGGCAGTTATATTTTATGATCGTTGGTACACTGGCATCATTGCACAACAAGACTCAAAGCCTATTAAATTATCGCCATATCTTTTGATTCTAATAGAAACCACATAATTTTCTTCGATCATTGGAGAGATTTTCAAATAAAACATGTACATAAGATTGTTTAAATGTTTTGTTATTATTACAATGTACAAACAAAATGGGCTCGAGTCTAGAAGTTATATGTTATCACTATCAGTACATCGACATCATTGCACAATAAGACTCAAACTTATTGAACCAATCAAACCACAAAAAAAATGAAATTAAAATATTTCATAAATTAATTAATTTGGTTTATAATGTCAACTTTATAAATCGCTATTTCTTTTTTTGTCAAAGAGAATTAATTCATGTTCAATGTATAAATTGAATTCCTTTATCATCTGCCTAAGGTAGAAATAATAATAATATTATATGGTAGGACTTGCCATTGAGATATTATGATATTAGCACAAGATTGACATGCTATTATATTATGAAATTAATACGTATTTTAATTATTTTATAAATGAATTTAGACTTATTTTAAATTTGGATGACATCCAATGTGGATCTACCAAGCATTCAAAGATGTCAAGTCTTTGTACTCTTATATTATATAATGGATTTCCTCAGCCCTTTAAATATGTTTCGTCAAAACAAATATCATTGGCTATGCAATATTATGGTCATGTGAACAACCATCCATAAACTCATTAAATATATATCTTAAACTTATTTTAGTAATTATTATTTTTTATTTTAATTTTAAAAATCAACATAACATTATAGTTAATGTTTTACAACATCACTGCCATGGTGGGTAAAACCTTCTTCTTTTTTGGTCAATCAAAAAATTTCATTGGATTTTCATGAAAAGCAAGATTATCGAATATGTCTCAACGGCCCCTTATTCTCATTTTAACCAAACTTGCTGGAAGAGGGTGTCGGAGGATGTCTAGAATGGAACTTTAGAATCTTTATTTCCACTTGGCATCGTAGCCCTTTAGTACTTTTAAGAAAACAAAAAAAACAAAGGCCAGTAGCGACATTTCATGGAGGGGCTTGAGGTGGGAGTATCGGGGCGTTGCAAAGTAGCCATCACATTCATGCATGTGAAAATCTATATACTCCACCCGAGCTTCCAGATTACGAAGGTGGTCATTTGTTCTGTGATGGTTCTGACGAAGAGAATCTAGTTGTTCTAGTATCTCGTTTTGGTTGTATTGAATGTCATTTATGTAAGTAACAATTTCATTGTAATCTTCATACTTGTGGTCACGTAGGATGTCGAGATTGAGTTGGATGTCGCGAAGCTACATAGCTAAGGATTCCATGGTTGTAGGCGCCTCAATTCTTCCTAAGGAACGAGATAGGGAGAGCTCTACCTCACCCTCTCGGGTCATGCTAGTTGAAGTCTATGAAGATGAGCTATTGTGAAGAACGAGGTGACCAACATTCCCCAAATTTCCACCCCCACGGTGCGGCCTCTCGCGGTGATGAGGCATTGTTCTAGTTACAGGGGTGTTGATCAAACTAGGTTGAAGACACCTAGTAGTAAACCTGCAATGAAAAGCACAGTCGTTGCAGCAACCCCTACCAGGGAAAGAGGATGCCAAATATAGTTGAGCAAACCCAGATGCGGTACCACAAGGGGCTACCTAACATTTTGCAAGGAGAAGTTTAGGCTGAGTATCCCCAGGCCCATAAACATCACCAACGACCTCCCCAACAGCTTGAAAAGGATCCCCAAAGACACCAGAGTCGAAGAGCAGGAGGAACCAACTACTACCCGACCAAAATTCAGACTGACAACCCTTTGACCAGGTGCCACTGAAAGAGAGAATGAAAAGGTAAACCAAGGTGGGAAAAGATTCTGAGCGTGAGTTAAAGAGACCTAGAGAGAAAACCCAACTCATCAGCGAAACCGTTACCAAGATACCCAAATAAAAACCAAGTCCCCGAGATAGAGTTGTCGTAACTCCAGGGACCCCAAAATCCACATATGATGCCCAAGATACTCCTTGGAATTTCCTTTAAAACACAGATCACAATTCCCAATTCAAAACCGTTGAGATAGATTACCTTGAGCCAGTGAAGCCTGGGGGCGTGATTGAAAGAGATTTTCCAGCCTGTGATAGTGCCAATACCCAATTTTCCTTGTAGAAGAGAGCTAAGATCCCAAGTTCTCCTTCGAAAGCCACACTCCTGCTAAACTAGAGCGGGCCTGACTTCCACAGTGCCGCACCTCAAGAGCCAAAACCTTAGCGAGCTACTATGGTTTCCATCGCCCACTCCTTCAGCATCCCTCTTACTAACATACATCGCCCAAATTCCCAACTGAGCCAAGATCTCTGCCACCTATTTATCATACACATACCCTCCTCTAGAATGATCATCAAGGAGTATAAGGTGATAAACGACTGGTTAAATGTCGCATTTGCATCATGTGATGGAGCGGGAAAGCCCTGAGGCTCGTCTTATCATTGTTTGGTCACCTCATCTGGGGGATAGTGGGTAAAACCTTATAATCAACATAATATATTAATATTTATTAATATTTTTTTAATATTTATAAACACGGAAATATAAAATTACTAGTTATAATTAGAAGGTAAGGTGAATACAAAGTTAACAATTATATATAGCACATATCCCTGAGACATAAGACATTATAATATTATGAAACCAATATTCATTTTTTATTATTTTCAAAAACAATATAAAAAATATTTGATTATATTAATATCTTTTTATCACTAAAACATTATGATATTATAAAACCAATATTCATTTTCAATTATTTTATTTTTTTTCCCAAGGAAAAATTGTAATTTTATTAATGAAAACAAAATTACATGTTGCAAATGCTTAATAGCATTTTGTCATCTAGTGTATGACTAATGATCATAAGTTCATACAAAAAAAACAACTTAATAGAGATGAAGAGAAAAGTTGGGCTTTTCTCCATTTCTTTTTCTCTACTTTGGGCCATTCTCCTTGAGTTCGTGGAAGAGACGAGCAAGTTGATTTCCTTCTATTCTTGTAGAGTCTAGCAAGTTGATTTCCTTCTATTCTTGTAGATTCCTTGAATCTGAGTTCTCTAATGTATGTTGTCGTTTAATTGAGTTGGCATGGAAGAGAGGAGCAAGTTGATTTTCTCTTTCTATTCTTGTAGAGTCCTTGTCTAAATGTGAGTTGTCTAATGTATGTTGTCGTTTAATTCCACTGGTATCATTTTCTTATGTTGTTGTCATTTAATTGAGTTGGCGTGGAAGAGAGGAGCAAGTTGATTTTCTCTTTCTATTCTTGTAGAGTCCTTGTCTAAATGTGAGTTGTCTAATGTATGGTGTCGTTTAATTCCACTGGTATCATTTTCTTATGTTCCTTCTTCTATTCTTGTAATTCCACTGGTATCATTTTCTTATGTTCCTTCTTCTATTCTTGTAGAATAGGATGGTATTTCTGGCTGAGCCAGAGTTTAATGTATGTTCTCATTTAATTCCACTGGTATCATTTTCTTCTCGTATTTTTAATGTATGTTCTGTCGTTTAATTGAGTTGGCGTGGAAGAGAGGAGCAAGTTGATTTTCTCTTTCTATTCTTGCAGAGTCCTTGTTTTCTTCTTGTATTTTTAATGTATGTTCTGTCGTTTAATTGAGTTGGCGTGGAAGAGAGGAGTAAGTTGATTTTCTCTTTCTATTCTTGCAGAGTCCTTGTCTAAATGTGAGTTGTCTAATGTATGAGTTGGCGTGGAAGAGAGGAGCAAGTTGATTTTCTCTTTCTATTCTTGCAGAGTCCTTGTTTTCTTCTTGTATTTTTAATGTATGTTCTGTCGTTTAATTGAGTTGGCATGGAAGAGAGGAGCAAGTTGATTTTCTCTTTCTATTCTTGCAGAGTCCTTGTCTAAATGTGAGTTGTCTAATGTATGTTGTCGTTTAATTCCAATGGTATCATTCTTATGTTCCTTCTTCTATTCTTGTAGAATAGGATGGTATTTCTGGCTAAGCCAGAGTCTAATGTATGTTCTCTTCTCGTATTTTTAATGTATGTTCTCATTTAATTCCACTGGTATCATTTTCTTCTCGTCCTTGTCTAAATGTGAGTTGTCTAATGTATGTATGTTGTCGTTTAATTCCAATGGTATCATTTTCTTATGTTCCTTCTTCTATTTTTGTAGAATCTCATTTAATTCCACTGGTATCATTTTCTTCTCGTATTTTTTTGGTTGGGCCCGGGTGATATCATTTTCTTCTCGTATTTTTTTGGTTGGGCCCAGGTGATCAGTAAGTCTTTAATTTTTTTATTTTGTAAACTTTGCAAGACTACATATTCAACATGTTCAATATAGCACCCTGACTACATATTCAATATGTTCAATATAGTGATATCATTTTCTTCTCGTATTTTTTTGGTTGGGCCCAGGTGATCAGTAAGTCTTTAATTTTTTTATTTTGTAAACTTTGCAAGACTACATATTCAACATGTTCAATATAGCACCCTGACTACATATTCAATATGTTCAATATAGCACCTTGATCGGGCAGGGAATTGAACCGATAACTTCACATAAAAGAGTGTATTAACAAAACACCCAATCACCATCTATCCAAGACCCTATCATTTTTAATTATTTTATGAATCAATATAAAAAATATTTGATTATATTAATATTTTTTAATTTTGTAAATATGAATACAAATTCACACTGTTATAATTAAAAAAATAATAATAATAAATAAATACAAAATTATAAAGGCAAAATATAATATTAAGAATTTATTTCCAGTAATAAAGTTGGCCTTAACGTGAATTTATAAATTCAATTTTGTGCGAAAAAAATAAATAACTATCAAATTCAATATTCATAAACTGATATTCAAAATCACATATAACATTCACATTGTGACCAGAACTTGTATTCAAAATCAAATACAACATTCAAATTGTGAACAACTGGGAGATCGAAAGGTTCCTGCATATTCTTTGAAAGTAAGACACGGTTGAAAAAAAAGGGCCAACCAACTTGGAGATCAAGTACTCATTTTGATGAAAGGGTTCGTATAACATTAACAAAAACCTCAAATGCTCGGACATCAAAATTTAGACAACCAATGCCTCGATGAAACCAGGTTCTTCAAAGAAGGGTTAAGGGTTGTCAGATAATCACCCACAGGAAAATTTACCACTTTCATCAACTTAAATTTATTACTTTCACTAATAGATAATCACCGCGGTAACTACTTTCATTTTGCAATAAAGTCCCTGAAGAATCTCTATCATATTAAAAATTTATAACTATATTTATAACCATTTTTTGGTGCTCTTGTTTTTAATTATAGCTATGTTAAACATAGAAGGCATACTCTTATCAATAAAACTTCTCAATAAATTTTGCAAACTTTTATAAAGTTGTTAAAAACTATAAAAAAAAAAATACATTGGTTTTGTATAGAGAGTAAATATGAATAGCAATTTTATATATATATATACATATTTGCAGTGGTTTTAAGCTTGTAAATAACAAGTTATACTTTTATAATATTAATATTATGCATAAGTCTTCTACTTGTTAATTATGAAAAATATTGAACAATTTAGAAAAGGGTTGAGCAACATTCCGTTGTTGGCCACTGGATATGAGTATTATTATGCGGAAGGCATATACTTGTCAATTATGAAAAATATTGAACAATTTAGAAAGGGGTTGAGCGACATTGTTATTGGCCACTGAATATGAGCATTTGCTTTAGGAAACTTAATTGTAACTACTTTTAATTTGTTATAAAGTCCATGAAGGATCTATCAGATTAAGAACTCTCTTTATAACAATTTTTTTGTCCTCATATTTCTTGTTAATGATGACTATGTTAAATATAAAAAGCATACCCTTCTCAATACATTTTGCAAACTTTTACAGCAGTGTTAAAAACCACTAAAAAAATACTTTGGTTTTGTAAAGGATTAAATTCATATTTCACATTAAGAAAGGAATTGAATAAGAACTTATTTAAACATTTAGTACCCAATCCAAATCACTATTATCTGATTGTTTTCACAATGCTTGAAGTTGGTATGGTACAAGCACTAAATTCGAATCACTCCTCGAAACCTAAGTACAATGCATAAATGTTGAAATGATTCCAGAAATAAAATAAAACAAAAGTAATAACCACAAAGATCACTCCTTTAAAATGTTACATTTTAAGTTTTCTTAACATAGACACTCCTACTTGTAATTTTACCATTAAAAATACAATATCTAAATCATATCAATCCAAATTAAAACCATAATACTTAAACTCATGTTTTGAACTCCAACTTGTGAACAAAAAAATTTAAATGAATTAATAATTAAAAATAGAATGTATTTATTTTCCTATAAAGTAAATTTTATTTATAAATATAGATTTTTAAATTCTATAAAAAAATGGAGTTGTCTATAATGAGACTTTTTGGAGATTCCGGTGACGGAATCAGTGAAAAAAATTGAGGTTAAATTTTGATTTGTTGAAGTTAAAATGGTTTTTTAACTGCATATTTGGATTCAGCGCCCTGAAAAACCCCTAGGGGCTTTGATTGTGCAGAAACTAACTATCAAACTTGCGATTCCAATAAATTGCTGCCGGATTTTGACTGGAAAAAACCACCAAAAAAGCTTTCAAAAAATAGCGTTAAAAAAAATTACATAAATAAATATTTTTAAAAGGTAATGTATCAGTTATTTTAAATAAATTAAACTAAAAAATACAAAACAAACACCATTAAAAAATTAAAAAATAAATGGCTCAACTCAGGCACGTACTATTAAATCTACATTTCTTTATTCAATTCATTGTTTATAAATTTGAAATAACAAATGAAAAATAATTCCGGGGAACCTCACTGCAATTCTAATGATCATCTGACATTGAATTATCGGGAATGATCCAGATAGCTCCCTTGCTGCTCCTCGCACCTGTTGCATAATCCATGAAGTGGTTATATACGGGAACCTTCTCCATGCCAGTATCCTTCAGGCCTCCTTTCAATCGTCGGCGCAACTGCTCCAGTACTCCTGTAGACCACAGCAGTTTGCGACAGCTACGAATATTAAGCCTCTCTAGCAGCATCAAACCCTCAACACCTGCAAGGCCTTCTAATGCATGACAATTAGACACATTAACTACTTGAAGCTGTGTGAGCTGCCCTAACCCCCTTATTCTTTTTAATTTTGAGCAAAGAAGAGCTGTGAACTTCTTCAAAGATGTCAACCTTTCAAGACACGGGAGCTCCTCCACCTCTTTACACCAGGAGATATCCAGTTCTTGAAGGTTTTGTAAGATTATAAAGCCCTTCCATTTTCCTCACCTTATGACAATTACTCACACACAGGCTTGTGAGTGTCGGTGGCAGTGCTCCAACCTCCACCAGATCATTGCAACCATTGATCCTGAGATGTTTAAGGGTGGGGCAGACACCCTCAACCAAAGATATCTTCGATATTTCTGTACCCTCCAGCTCTAAGAATTCCAGTCGGAACAGCTCAATGGTACCGCTTTCTCCTTCCACCCCCTTTTCAATGGCAGCTCGCGTATCGGACAGGATTTTACTGTTAACTTTACCAGGTTGTTCAACATCACCACTTCTGCCGGTAAGGATTGTATTACACAGGTTTCTATGATCAACTCTGACAGCTGAGTCAACCGTCCCAAGGAATCCGGCAGAAATTTCAATTCGACACATCTATACAACACCAAGTGCTTCAAGCTGTTCAGGTGACCCAGCGAATGTGGTAGTATATTCAAGAAAGGGCTTCCCACCCTAAATAATTCCAAACTGCTGAGGTTTCCGATATCCCCAGGCAATTCTTGTAAACGTGTATTGACCAGATATAGTTCTTCCAGGGACGGCTGATGTGCAACAAGGGGAGGTATTACATCCACACCAGTGCATCCTGAAAGGTTTAAATATTCAAGAGAGCTGATTTTTGCAAATGTTTTATCCGACATGGTCAGATTGGAGCAATTTCGCAGATTGAGATGTTTCAGGCGACTTAAATTGCCGAAGGAATTTGGAAGCATTTGCAAACTCGAGGACAAAGAAAGATCGAGGTGTTGCAGATTTGTTAAACACCCGAAGGAATTTGGAAGCATTTGCAAACTGGAGGTATCAGAAAGATCGAGATGTTGGAGATTTGTTAAATCCCCGAAAGAATATGGAAGCTTTTGCAAGAGTTTGGAAAGAGAAAGATCGAGGTATTTCAGCGAGCGCAAAGACAAAATTCTTCTGGCAAATATTGAGATTACTCTGCTTTACCACAATCTTTTCGATATGCATCTTTTCGATATGCGTCAGCTGCGCAGCAGACGACATTGGAAACTTTTGAAGAGGAGAATAAATAGTCAACTCTCGCAACGCTAGAGGTGCCTGCAACGCAATATTCGTCGATATGATATTTTCATCTACAAAAGCCCTCAAACTCATTCTGGACCCTGTATTACCATACCAGTAACGGTAATCTACCGTAACATATAGCAACTTCTAATAACAAAAACAATAAGCACAGAACCAGAGTTAGATTTCACCTGAGATTCTCTCCACAGTGTATTCAATTTGTTTCCGCTCACTTCTAAAACCCTTAGATTCTTCATCACAAGCCAGGGAGGCAGGGAATTGTAGGGACACTCCCTCCAGCGTAGCCATATCAGATTTGGCGACTCAACCCTCCTCAATATGCTTTCTAAATCATCACCTTCAGTTGCAACAAGTTGGATCTTACTGAAACGATACGGTGAAGGGGACTGCATTGAAGGGGACCGCATTTTCATTTTCAATGATGACGATCCTTCTGAATTATATCCTCTCTTCCATTGGCGACTATCAATCGTCCTAACTCCGCGCACCTCGGTCCTTACCTGTTAATTCGTTAAAAGCAAACAACAAACAAATTAAACGGAGAAACAAGATCTGCTTTTGTTGTATGAAGAATTGAAGCACTTACAGAATATTCCCGCCACAAATCAGGAATGTTCTCGATCAGTCCCAAAGACGATGCGGGATTACTCCTGAAGCCTTCTCCTGATCAACAATGTGTCTTCCCAAGTCTCTGAGATAATCGTGCATTTTTATGATATTTCCCCTGTCAATCTCGACAAGGCACTTGTCCTGGAGATTTGCGAAGGCCACCAGACCATTCCAGCCTGATCCATCCCATATTCTAATGGCCATATCCATGTTCTCTCCAATGAAATAACAGGCAATATCTAAGAATATTTGCTTTTCGTCTCCCTCTAGTGCGTCGTAACTCAGTTTGAGTGTTTGCTGAATCTCATTTGGAAGTTTTATTTGGTGAAGTTTATTCAAAAGCCCTTCCCAATAAAATTTGTCACTCTTTCCACACAGAAGACCCCCAAAGACTTTCAAAGACAACGGCAATCCATCACAGGCCCTACAGAATTCATCTACGAGATCTTTGAATTCTGAAGGTGAATGAGAATTGCGAAAGGCATACGAGCAGAAGAGCTGTTGACAGTGTTGCTTATTGAAACCAGTCAATTTATAGATTGACGATTCTACTAATCCTGAGCTTATGAGAACATCCTTGTAACGAGATGTAACCAAAATTAGGCTATCAGAACGAAGGACTTCCTTTAATGGCAAAAAAGCATTCAACTGATCTGGATGATCTACATCATCTAAAACTACTAAAGCGTGGGGAGAAGTTTTGAGAAAGGTTTTGAGGTCCCCTGTGCCTTCATCAATGTGACTTATCTGCACGTCTCAACGAACTAAGTCTTTTATTAGTTTGGCTTGCAAAGAAGTTAAAGACCTTCTATTTGCATTCTCCCTAACATCAAATAAGAAGCAGGACTCACTAAAATTGGAACTTTTCTTATTGAAGAGCTCTTTGACTAGTGTTGTCTTGCCTATTCCACCCATGCCCACAATTCCCATGACATAAGAAGCAGGACTCACTAAAATTGGAACTTTTCTTATTGAAGAGCTCTTTGCCTAGTGTTGTCTTGCCTATTCCACCCATACCCACAATTCCCATGACCTTCACTTTTCCACTCTGCCCCTCTTGCAATGACAGAATCGTTTCAAAATCTGCTACTTTTTCTTCAAGACCGGTTGGATATGTTGCCACATTCAAACCTGTTTTTCTCAGCTTTTTAAGCACACATTGCACGAGATCATCCAACAGTTTCCCCTCGTCACTGTAAATTCACAAAACAACCAACAAAGCATTATGTGTATATCAAATTAGAGACTGCTCTGATACCATAACAGAGAGAGAAGAGACTCAAGCACATAACACAGAAAACACTTTGTAACTTCTGAACACTTACTTCATTTATTGTTTAAACAGGTATATATACAGGACAGAGAAAGTTCTGGAAATTAATTGGGTCAGTGGCTTTTTCAGGAAGCTTTGGCATTTGTCAAAGATCTCTAGAACCTGCATTTAAACTTTCTGTTGAATTCTGGGTGCTGCAATAAAGGTAGTAGTTGGAATTAGCTCCTTCCAACACTCCCCCTTAATTCCAACTATATAACAAAGACACTGTACTCTTAATCACGAAGACCTCAACTTTAACTAGCCTGCTGGTCTAAGTCTCAGCTAGGCTTACAAAACATTTCATTTTTGTCTTCTTGCAAAAAGGTCCATGCTGGTTCATTTGTTTCACCCCTGGTTTAATAAACAGCTCTGAAACTCCCCCATCTGCTGCAGAGAATTCTGCGTCGTTTTCTCTGCTCAAACCTCCATACTGTACTGGCACATACTCTGGTGAAATGTACTTGAACAAGGTCTCTGTCACTCTGGCAGGACGAGCAACAACAAGCTCTGGATAATTGTCTTGAAAAATTGTCAATGCCTTTTTGGTAACTTGTCGCAAACCCCACTTTGCAGGACCAGGCGTGTTCTTAAGATCGGTAATTTGAACCATTGAAGTTATGCCTCCAGGGTTGAAGCTCAGCTTCTGTATCTCCTTTTCTAGTAACTGAATCCTCCACTGCAAAAAGCAGTCACCAGCATCATTCAATGTCTTCAGGTAGAGCTCCTTATTCTGGAACGCCCCGTAATTATTGTAACATACTGGATGTCCTTCCTTGTCATAATCATGCGTGTAAGCCACATTATTCCACTCAGCATCAAAGTCCTTTTCCAAAATATTGTCAGCTCCAAAACGTTTCCTCCAGAGAATAGTGTTTTTCAGCATAGTAAAGGCTTCAGAAACCTTGAAGTCTCTTGCTCGGAGAAACTTCAACAGAATCACGTCAGTACATTCATTACCTATGGTGTGGAGAAGAGGAACTCCCGATAGGAAAACGTTTTCTACAGGTTGAATTACAACCTCCTCAGTTACCGTGGTAACAGTGACCTCAACTGGAGCTTCAGCATCAACTGGTGCTGGGGCAGATGTTGTTTCTTCTTCCTTTGCGGTTTCAGTATCAACAGCAGGAGCCTCAGTTGAAGGGGCTGAGACAGTCACCACTTCAGTTACAGTTTCCTATGCTTCAGAACATCCCCTTGGGCTGGAACCTCAACATGATCTTCAACAACATGACATTGTTTGTCCAAAAACTCAAAAATACTGCTAAGCCCAAATGGATTCCTGATAAAATCATCATCGAAAGGATCATTGTCAAAAAAAGTCTAAAAAGATTGACATATCAGGGAGGCTTAAATTTTCATTAAACTCTGGCCAGCTTAAATTTTCATTAAACTCTGGCCAGCTTTGACTTCAAAGTGCACTAGTCTCGGTTCTGCTTCTCACTTCACAGCCAGCTCAAAGATTGAAAAACCAAAATCATAAAAGCAGAATGCATAATGAAAAATAACAGTTATAAAACCGAATGAAACTCGCACACAATCCTTCGTCCAGGATTGCCATTCGACACTTTCGCTGCACCACAACCAACTCGTTCTATGGGTAAGCAGCCACCGTCACACGCGTGTCTGGTCACCGCACGACCCTCATTCTACCACTGGATTTCTCAGCAACAAACAAGACACTCGGCTGCAAGCACAAAACAAAAAGATTTCCCAACAGTCAGTAAACAAAACCCACAAAACAGCCTTACCAATATACCAGACACTTCAGTGACTCCTGTCCATAACAGCGCTGCCTCACGACTCAACCACTATGCCACTTTCCCATCGCCGCAACAGTTCACGCTCTCTGCACCACACTGGCCACATACAAGCTCCGTGTTCTAACAACGGCTCTTGCAAACAGAAACCCAACCACGGTCAAGATTCAATAGCTCTCTCCTCCTTTCGTGGCTGGAACAAGGAAATCACATTCGACAGTATCCTCTGCACGCAGCAGCTTCAGTCAATTTGCCCTTCACCAGAGCCTTCACCTCTTAAATGGGCTTCCACAACAAACTTGGCAGCACAGCACTATACTTCGGTCCACGACTCTCCAACACCGACGCTCTCTAATCAGCGCCAATAGCAGGGCTCACTACCCACAACAGTTCTTTAAGCCACTCAGGATCGCACTCTCCACCACCAGCACGCCGTTCGTTGTTCACACAGTATAGACAGCGGAAACCCTCAGCTCTGATACCAAATTAGAGATTGCTCTGATATCATAACAGAGAAAGAAGAGACTCAAGCACATAACACAAAAAACATTTTGGGTCAGTGACTTTTTCAAGAAGCTTTGATCTCTAAAACCTGTATTTAAACTTTCTATTGAATTCTAGGTGCTGCAATAAAAGTAGTAGTTGGAATTAACTCCTTCCAACATATCAAAACCAGTTAGATTAATAACATGGACAGAAAGAGGTAAGAGTTCCAACCCGTTGTAGGTCCCGAGTTCGAAACCGCTTATCTCCGAGACGTCTTTGAGAACTCTTCTCCAATCTTTAATCGTTCTAGGGTCGTATCTGCCTTTCTGTTCATGAATAGTCAGGGCTTCAGCGTACCGTCCTGTCCATCGAAGCTCACAGGGCTTCACATCATAAAAGACCGGGATAATAGTTGCCCGAGACTTACACATAAGAGCCAGTTCATCAAGACACCACTTCGACTGCTCACATTGCGATATTTTTGAAGCGGCATGCAGAATCGAAATGGTGCTGGGATGAATTGGATCTCATTATCAAATCCAAACGGAAGCTTATTCCTGTTTTCTGTGACGTTAAGCTTGCTCTCTTCGTCCCATCGTAAATCGGATGTTATTAAAAGGCTTTTGAAAAATACAAAGGGCCGTGGAAAAGACGAAAAGATGGGAAGATGCCCTGCAAAAGCCTCATATCTTCAAGGTCTCCCATTCAAAATGAAGGAAAGGAAAATCGTGAACATAGTTTTGATGAATTTGAAAGACGGAACTCACGATTTTCTCCATAAATTCTTTTCTTTCATTTTGAATTGGAGGCCTTGAAGATACAAGGCATCCTCCCATCTTTTCGTCTTTTCCACAGGTTCTCTCCTTCTGTGTTTTTCAAAGGCTTTCTGATAACATCCTTTCTCGAAGCGACAATGAGACGCAGGGTTAACGTCACAGAAGACAGGAATAAGCTTCAATGTGAGAACATGGCGATATGAAGAGAGGCAGTTTTGATGGCGCCTTCAATTTGAGGAACTAACGACTCTCCCTCCCGCAATTCTTCCCTATCGAAAAAGAGTCTCAATCCATGGGAAAGAAGGCGATGGTAAGCGTGGCTGGCAAAGGTGTTTTTAAGGTCCGGGCTACGATGGCTGAGAAACACATCGTAGTAGTAGCCACCGGATGTGGAGGGTGTGTCAACCGAGGGATAAACGGTAGATGTTTGCAGGTTTGCCATTGCAACACAGATACGAGCAGAAGTGAAGCACAAATGGATAGGATAAGCGAACGAAAGTATTTTGTCCCTCCGAAGCAAAAATTTAGATCTATTTCACAGTTATTTCAGTGCTGTCACATGAAATCAAAATCCGTCTCAAAGCACTTATATCTGGTGTCCAGCATGGGTTAGCATTTTAAAACAACTCATCCATCTGGTGTCCAGCATGGGTTAGCATTTTAAAACCACTCATCCATGTGTCCAGCATGGGTTAGCATTTTAAAACCACTCATCCATTAAATTTCACGGTTTTCACACCTCCCCAATCTGATTCAAACCACCGGGGGATAGGCAAATTTGCCAATCAAATTCCATTCCTAGATGGCAGAGACGGCCAGCTGATGGGTACAGAATGGGAATGGCAATACAATCTAAAATAATGATTCCATATGCCACCTGTCCCACCTTTTTCTTTCCTAGCGTTACTTCCTGTGTTGCCCCTCCCTTCCTCGCAGATCTCCACCGCCTAAACTGCATGTGCACGGGTCAGATCCGTACATTTTTTGAAAAAATAGGCCACCAATATTTCCAACCCTACAGGCCCATTAATACACTGTCGTTGACAACCCGATAGGCCCATTAATAGACTCTGAACTGTCCTTCACAGTGTGGCATGTCCATACGTTTTATTTTGGCCAAGATCCATTGAAACATTTAACAAAAAATTCGAAGATTGAATTATTCTTAGAGATAAAGTTGTAAATTTTTGCATAATTATTAAGTCTACCCTCTTCTTTTATTATTATCTGACCTGGTTTTACCCACTGTTCTGGTTCCTCAGGTTTCGAAAAACCAAGTGTAATATCAATTATTTAACAATATGTCAGAGTTCAATTTACCGAGTTTATATCTGACCTGGTTTTACCAATTGTACTGGTTCCTAAGGTTTGGAAAAATCAAGTGTAATATTAATTTAACAATATCTCAGAGTTCAATTTACCGAGTTTTCTTAAGTTAATGTTAATCTAGTTGATCCAATTGCTTTATGCAAAATAAAATTCAAATTTTATTATATTTTCGATTATGAATTCCAAGCGGAAGAGTTGAAGTTTTTATAATTTATGAAATTCAATTTTTGTTATGAATTCCAAGCGGAAGAGTTGAAGTTTTTATAAACCTATAAAATAATGTTGAACTAATGTTTTTTCTTTAGACGTGTTTCTCTAAATAAGTTTCATATTTACACCATTGAAAATCTAGTGATTCTCTAAACAAGTTTCATATTTACATCATTGAAAATGTAGTGCATTCCTTGATTTTGAAGTATTAAAAAGTATTAACCACCATTTTAATAGGCAATGGAATCATTAATTGCCCATCAAAATTATTTTAGCAGTTTTGGATAGACAATGCAATTACATTAATATTTTTTTAATATTTACACCATTGAAAATGTAGTGCATTTTCTGATTTTGAAGCACTAACTACGGTTCCAATAAGCAATGGAATCAGCCCATTGAAATTATTTTAGAGGTTTTTTTTGTAAACTTGGTAGTACTTTCACTATTTATATTAACTGGCCAAAATCAAGTTTTTCCATTTGTTCTAGGTGGCCTCAACCTTCTCGTAGGAAACCAGGTCAGCGTTAAAAGTTGTCCAAAATTTGTACAAGTCTTTCTCTATCAACCTAACAGCATTGTCTATTTTATTTATACTAATATCAACTTTGGAAAATAAAAGCTAATCGTCATAAAATAGAAACAAAATTTATCTGGATCATTGTTTCACTCCTAGTCTGAGGAATCCACGGGGACTAGGGCTTTAACACTGGATCCCGGCATCTCACTTCTCCTCATATCATGTAGACTTTGTTTAATCATTCCCACTGTCAGGTTATTTTGATATGTTTGTATCTGAATCGTTGCTATCTCCCTGAGAAGCTCTGCTCTAATGGGATCTTTCCCTTTGGTGTCCTTTTGTGCCTCCTGACCTTTGTTTTCTACATGTTCTTTGTGGCATGGCCCAGGCCACAACATTCTTCATGATCTTGTATTGTTGGATTGTTTGTCTGAAGAGGGTGTGTCGGCCACGGGTGTTGCCTGGGGCTTGAACCATGTCTTCCCATTCTTCCATGGAAATATCGTGGTTGCCAATATTGTCATTTAATTCTCGCTCCCAACCCGTTATTTGGACTCTGACCTCAAGTGGGTTCCCTTCCATGTATGCATCAATGAGGGTATTCATATGCTCCCATCTCGTCTTTCTCCCTCTCTTATGTTGTTCTCTGTTGGAGCTTCCCACCCCCGACTGTCTTTTTACCTGTGCCTCTATTACTCTTCTTAGTCACTTCTTTTCTGTCTCTTCCCATTCTTGCGTTGTCGTAGTTGTCATTGCCTTCTCCCAATTCGCTTTCCTTTGTGTTCTTGCTTGCCTTCACACTATACTGGATGTAGATTATGATTAAAACTAACAAAATTACCATGAGAAGTATCAGTATTTTGTTGGTATAACACCCAATCTGTCTTACATTTAGTTGAACCATGCTTGGTATCTCGCTCAAGACCTGACGGCCTGAGTTTTCTTATCATTCCCCTCAGCTTTCCCCCTACCATCTCTTTGGTTTGCTCTTTGTTGCCCCTCAATTCTTCTTTTCTCAGGTTAGTCTCTCCTTGTCGGCCTTCGCACGGAAGGTTTTCCATAGAAAACCTATCGGGGAGACCACTATGGGGGACTATGTCCTTGTTCTAGACAACACGAGGTATTTAAACCATAGAAAGCCTACCGGGAGAACTATAGGGGAGGACCATGTCCCCGTTCTGGGCTACACAAGGTAATTTCATTCCATTCTCACTCCTCTCTAGATTCTTTACTCTAATTGAACCTCTAGTTTTCCTCTCGATTTTACTCAGGAAATTCTAGGTAGGTTTCTCAGAGGTCGTGTTATCCCTTGTCTTATCTCCTGAGGTCTCCATGGTGGATTCCTTCCTATTCCAGTTACGTAAGAAATCTCTTCTGAGCCTCAGGAACCACGTGGCGGGAGTGGAATTCCTCAGACCTTCTCCCTTTCCAAGTTCGCTCTTCTCTCCTCGGCCTCCCTCCTTCTCTCTGTACGCTTTCTTCAGAGCCGAAATTTTGACTCTTACTTCTCTCACCCTTTCGTCCTCACTCTCAACCCAGGTGGTGTTCCAAGAGATCCTAGTTTCAACTCTTTCAGAGCCCAGGCCTTTCCCGATCTCTTTCCCAAAGACTATTGAATTTGACATAACTATAATTATGTGGTTTAGGAAATGGAGAAAAACATACCGTCGACCAGAGTTAGCGCAATTGCTTCCCCCGATCTACGTCGTCGTCTTGTATCCACCACCTTTCTCTGCTCCTACTCTCGCTCTCATAGTTTGCATGCAACTAACATCTATCTCTCTGCCCTTTTTTTTACCTCCCTTTCCCTGCTGCCTTTCGACTGACCTACCACATGTCCTTCTAATTTATTCGTCACCCTTTTCCTCATTCCTTCACCTCGAAAGATGGCCCTCCGTCCCTTCACGCACTAAGTCTCGTTAACTCCTTCGCGCCTCCGGTTTCTCCTGTCATAAGTGTTAGCACTCTAGGAAGCTCTCCTAGGTTGTAACTCGGAGATGCCTAAAAACATATAAATCTTCAATATCGTTCTCTGAAATATTGGAATAGATTGGGGTTTGGATCAAGTCAAATGACTATTTCAACTCTATTTTCACTCAAAACATGCATGAACGCCCTCAGCTTGACAAGGCTTTCAACCACTAATGCTCAATAGTTTATAGATTTAATGAATAGATGGAGAATCCTGACTATACCAGCAGATACACACATAAACACATATGAATGGCTAGCTACAGAAAGTAAATGAAGCTTACAAACCTAATTTATCAACGCGGAGATAAGATGACAGTTATCTGGGATTCGACAGAGAAGAAAACATGAATAACCCATTCAAGTGCAAGTTTAGAATAGAGGGAAAGATGGCGATTGAACATATAACAGCAAAAGAAGCTTGTATTACTAGAATGAAGATGAGACACTGAGAGGAGCAGAATCTCCACAGTCTCCTAAAGTTGAACCCCTGATACTTCTAACTTTCAGCCATTTATAGGCTTTTTACAATGCTCTCGAGCTCTCAGAGGCTCAAGGTGTCTTAATCTATCCCCTCTGGCTTCTAACTACTTGATGCCATGATTAGACAAACATGCGCTAGAGATCTCTTTTTCTAATAACACATTAACCAAATTTTGGTAATTTTACTACGATGTCAGGTAGCTCGCTCGTGCCAGTGATGCTCCATGATCACTTTGTTGGTTCAGCTGCATCGTGTTATGGCTTTTTCCCCTTCCGGCCTCTGCCCGCTCACATCCATCTTCTAGCGTTAGCAATCATTACTAAATGCTTGTAAGGATGGTGGCCACCTGTACTGTAACGGAATGGGTCTTCGGGCCTTTGAAATCCTTTCGAATACCAAAAACAATTGTTTTCTGTTTTACACAGAGAAACGCTGCAACACTGTGAAATTGCACCAAAACTATGTTCATTCTGGACTTCAAAAGTCCTTAAATACGGTCTATTCCTCTATGGATTCGTCCCCATCGCTATCACAAGTCGCTTCGGCCTTGCTCCTTTGTATTTTAAAAATAAGTTAAAAATCATGAAAATAATGTGAAAATTCGCTGCCTCCAGACTTCAAATATTATATATTTCCCTTCACGAACCCTTTCCGGTCCAGGTCTTATCACATCAGCACTGTTTCTTTGTATTTCGTTAAATAACGAAATATATGAAAATACATTAAAAAATGCCTTTCAGTGGATCTCAAAATCTATGTAATAAAGTTTATATAGCCATTGGGTCCGGCTAATTGCATCGCATACATGTATGGGTATAGGCCCCACTCCATAATGTTTCTCCGATTGCGATATCACGGTGTGATTAGTCGCAATCACATATCGCGATAGCCCCGAGCCATTATCAGCACTTTGTTGTGGTTGCAGATTACGATGTTGTCGATCATATCTGGACTGTTGATCAGCCAGATTTGACGGCTATTGTGCTTTCACTTGTTTATGCCTCCGATACTCTGTTTTTCATTGTTTTTACGTGTTTTTAGTCTCCTGATAGTGTTTCTATGCCATTCTGAGGGCTCTTCTCATGCGATTGTTTTGATCTTTTGCATGCTTTTACGAGATTTTGAAGACTTAAAGGGCATATTTAGATCCATTTGGATCAGGACCCGATGCAATTATAGATGCAAGAGTAATATTTTTGAAGGCCAGCTTATGGCCAAAGCAGAGCAAGAGGAGACATGGCCGTCAAAGCTAAAACAGGGGACATTTCTGCTAAAAATAGCAACACTGCACCTCAGGGGCTAACAGTGAGTCCTTCTCCATTGCTGGCATCATTATGTCTGCTTTCCTGTTGGATCCCATGCCTTCCCCTCTTGGTTCCACCTGCCTCCTCTCGGGGCTTTCTCCCTCCTTGCCCTCTCCTTCCACCTGCCCTTCCTGTTGTCCTCTTCATCCACATCCCGGAGAGATCTCTGTCCTTGAGCTTGTGAGGATGATATCTGACATCTCTACTTCTCATCGTCGCTGGCCCACCTCCTCTTCTCTGCCCCACCCCGATCGAGGGTTATTTTAGCAGCTTTGAATAGACAATGCAATTACATTAATATTTTTTTAATATATTGTTATTATTGATGGTAAAGAATTAGTTAAGTAAAGTTAATAATAAATTTAATGAGAAAAATGTCAATATTTTAATGTATTATTATTTTAAATTTAAATAATTAGTGTTATTTCTAAATTTCTGTAAATATTTTTAGAGTTCTTATTTGACTACATATGGAATATTATTATGTATTTGAGGCAATAAAAATTTCATGAAATCATTCTCTTATAAAAATTTATAGTGTTCTTTTTTGTTAAAATAGGAAAGAAAGATTCAATCCATTTTTTGCTAACTAGTTATCACATGGGTGAAAAAAATCCACAATAAATAATGCTTAGATATCTATGAACCTAAGAGATCGTTAAAGCTAGAGTAGGAAGATCATAATGCTAAAAACAAATTACTAAGTAATCATAAAATTATTTTTGCACTCCCGTTGTTATAATTAATTGTAAAAAATTGATTACTTAAAAGGCTATGATGAAGTTAATCAATAAATATTAGTGTTCTAATGCATTATTATTTTCAATATAAATAATTAATATGAATTGTAAACCTATATAGACATTTTTATCATCCCAGTTGAATAGTTAGCTCCCATTACTCTATATCAAGGGTATTATTATGCATTTGAAGCAAGAGAGGATTTAATAAAATCTCTTGTAGTGTTCTTGATTTCTAGTGTCAAGTGGGAAAGGCAGGGTCCATTGATTTTGCCAAATACCTTCTCTTAATCATTTTAGGGTATTTAGCTATGATGCTTTGTACATGTTCCAAATGAGAATAAGAGTAAGCCATATAAAAAAGTCGAAAATTCTATCCTTATTGAATTTAAAAAATGTTATAGGCTTTGGAACTCAAAACTAAAAAGGTTATGTATAGTTGAGATGTGATATTTAGAGAAGTCGAAGATGATTTCAAACAAAAATTCCTACTAAGGGAGAAAGAACTAGAAAGACAGAATTTGAATTTAATGATGATGAACTAAAATTTACATGGAAGAAGAAAAACCACAAACTCTGACACAAGGGAGATCGGTTCAAGAAAGAAGGCATCTAGAAAGATATACTCCACCTCATTTCTATTCAAAATTCTCTTTCTTTTTCACTCATAATGATCCTATAATTGTTATAGAGGCAATGGATTCACATGATATAAAACTATGGAAAAAGGTCGTGGTTGAAGAAATGACAGATTTGGACAATAATGGAGCTTGGGATCTAATGGAGTTGCTAGTTGGTGGAAAATCCAGTAGCAACAAAAGGGTGTTTAAAAGGAATTTGAATGCAGAGGGGAGAGTGGAGAAATACAAAGCTTGAATAGTAGCAAAGAGTTATTCTAAGGTAAAATAAATTGATTTTGGTGATATTTTTTTCTCATGTTTTCATGTTAATTTTTATTAGATTTCTTTTATTTTTTGTTGTTGCTTCTGATCTTGAAGTAGAACAAATGGACATGAATACAACATTTCTACATGAGGATTTCGAAAAATAAATCTACACGAAGTGGCAAGAAGAATTTATGTCAAAAGAAAGAAAGAACTAATATGCTAGATGAAATATTCTCTTTATAGGTTAAAACAATATAATATATTTATTTTTATTTTTTTAATTTTGTGATTGTAAATAGGAACAACATGGCTCATTTGTGACTAACCATAAATAAATAGATATGAATATTGAACCTTATTTAAAGGTGTTTTATAATTTTTCTAACATCATTATTGTGTACATATAACAAAGTTTGTTTGTATCTTTTGGAACATGAATATTAGAATAGTCTTCAACAGAGCACACATTTTATAAAAATATGACACACACATGCACACAACAGACTAACATTTACCAAAAACCTCAAACTATAATATCCTCATCCCTTTAACTCCAATTATCACATTTGAAATAGTATGTGCATTTTATCTTATATAAATAATCCACTTTAAAAGAGTTGCATATAAACTATACTTGTAATATGTTCTTTGGAAATTTCCTAAAATTCATGACATAAATGTCCAAGATTATAATACATAAATGATGTAAATGGCCATGATTCTTTCTTTTATTACATCCTTCTTAGTCACTTGACGATGTACTTCATGCAGTGCTCTCACAAGATAATGAGAATGAGTCGTTAATAGACACTTAAATTTTCCTTTATTGTTTAAAATTTTCAAGTTTTAAGGTTTTCTATAGCCACCACATAAAAAATTGCCATAAATGAAAAAGTTCTAACTCATATACTAAAAACAACTTCTGTGTTTTGAACTTTAGTTCTTCTAATAAGAATCATTTCTCAACTTTTTTCAAAGAATATTTGAAAAGGCCCAAATGACAAACTAAAAAAAAAGGCTTAATTTTACATTACATTTTTATTTTTTAATCTCAATCGACTCTTTTAATAAAGAATATACAAATCTCATTTACAAATGAGTTTTACAACCCTAAATATCCATGCAAATGGACTTATCCAAAGAGATAGCAAGTGATATCTTTATATTTATTTTTCATAAATATTTATAATTATTTAAATTTAAGACACTTACATTATTTATGTTTATTATAATAAATTGATATACATTACTATGTTAATAGACATGTTTATTTTGGAATATAAGCTTCAAAATTTTAATTTAAATATCAATAATTATTAAGTAGGTGGTAAAGATATAACCTTTGCAAAATAAGCTAAAATATTCATAAATCAAATATTAAAATTTATCTTGTAGTAATGCCTTTTTTGTTTTTTTAATTAAATTAATTAATTAAAAAAAGGAAGGTCATACCATTGTAATGATCCATAATATTGTAACAAAATCTATTTATAAATTAAGATTCTACATGGTAAAGTGGTGTTGAATCTCCATGATTAATAATCTTGTTACATATTTTTTTAAATATATTATTCATATATTAATTCTTCAAATAATAATAATATCAAAACAAGTTAACTTTTATGTTTTCTCTTTCAAAATTTTCCATGTGAAATGTATTTTGAGGTAAGTGTTTGATGTCTATCAATATTTATTATCAATTTAATCTATATGGCCATTCTAGTTTATACATAAACATATGCCCCATTATCATTCAAAAATTACCTTATATTATTCACTTAAATCAAGTGGATTATAATTGTAATTAAGCTAGAACTTATTTTTTTATAACTATAATAATATGAAAGTATTTAAAAAAAGCATATTTTATGTAATAAATAAAATTGTAATTTAAATTGTATTTTCTTTTGTTAAGATTGAGCTGGAATATTATTATAAGGTATATAATGTCATTAATTCATAAATTCTATTTAAATTGCAATCATTTTATATTTTTTATTAAATTTAAAATTAATTTTAATAATAAAAATAATAATTTAATTTTGAAGTTATGATTGTGTGTGAAATAAGGGATTTTATCCACATAACAATTTGGTTAATTTTTTTTATTATAAAAGTGTGCATATTTTACTTCATCTAGATTTGAATGGTAACCTTTTTAAGAGAAATTTTTAATAATAATGATGCGATTGAGTGGAGAGACTTTGCAATGGTAGAGATGTTGTAATGTAATGTTTAACATTTTGACTAAGTCAAATTACATAAAAATAAAAAATGAATTAAATAAAAAGCATTAATGTAATGTAATGCAAATGTTTTAACTCAATCAAAATAAGATTATAAAGAAATGACAAAATAAAAATAACACTATAAAAATAAAATAAAAATGGCTCATGGCATTGAGAACCCATGATATTCTTGTGGAATATATCCTATTTAAAGGGGAAAATTAGACCAACCTAGATCCATCTTGATCACGACTTATGCATGAACATAACAAAATACAGAAATACCCATATACATAAAGTTGCACCATAAATAAAACTTCATACATTAATATCAAAGCACTAAAATATGCTTACATACATAAATAAAAATAAACTAGCTTGGTCGATGGTAGTTTATCTCTCAAAAGAGATGTGGCAGCTACATGCCTCCGAACTGTGTTACAATGAGGCTCAAAGGCCTATTTATTATTGAGTAACACTAGAAAACCCTAAACATCTAAAAACCTAACCCTAGGAGATGGAGCGCCAAACTGTGGGCCCCGTTTGGATAAATTGGTACATCAAATTCCCGGGGTCATAAGTTTGGCATACGATCTCGATTTGACTATCATAATACCTCATTTCGAAGATCTCGAAGAAGAGGCCAAACTCTTTGATTAATGTTTTAGAACTTCTTTGGTCTCTCAGTTTTCTCTAAAATCCTCTTTTAGTCCCTCAAAACGGCTCCAGAAGTTTAAGGCCCAAAAATCTACCAAAAATAATAAGTTGTGCTACAATTAAGGAAACTGAAAAGAAACAACAGTAGGTGTCCAAGTGGAATAGGCACGTTATCCACCTATATTAGTCCTCCCCCCTAAGGAAGCAATGGTCCCCATTATGTTGAGTGCCTCCATGAGATGGGGAAACTTTTGCTAAACTTGGTCACGGCGAGCCACTTACCTTGGTGCAGGAGCCATCGAGCTTTGCCAACCTGATACAGTCGGATATTCTACTGGCGAGCGTTCTTGATCTGCGTGTCCATGATCCGATCAATTGTGGCATACTCCATGCAGTTTTGGTTTAACTATGTTGGTGTGAGTTGTTCTGCAATGTCTGATGTGTCCAGTGATGGTGGAAAATATGGTTGAAGGCGATCCACATTGAACATTGGATGTAGACCAAGGAATGGTGGAATGTTGAGCTCGAAAGCATTATCCCCTACAACCTTAGTGTTGGTGTAAGGTTCATATCAGAGAGGTAGAAGCCTGTAATGGGGCCTAGCGAGACGTTCCTTCTACAAATGTAACCAAACTTTATCGCCCACCTGGAACTTGTGTGACACCCGATCTTGATTATGATGTTGTATGTACTTAAATAAAATTATTAGTTAATTTTTCCTTTTGTGCATAATAAATTAAAATATATATATATATATATATATATATATATATATATATATATATAAATATATATATATATATATAATTTTAATTTTTTTTTATTTTATTAATAAAAATTAACTTATAATAAATTATTTAAGTACAGATAACATCATGATCAACATCGGGTGTCAATAAGTTCCAAGTGGGCGATAAAAATAATTTGTTTATTTAAATTTATTATTTTCTTCCAATTTTGTTTTATTATTAAATATAAAAATAATTATATATAAAAATTCAATATTATAATAAAAAATTGAATGGAATGAAATATAATATATTTTCACAAATTTGAAAAAAAAAATAAAAATTATATATTACTTATTTATATATTTATCTTTATATATTTAATAATTAAATATAATTTTTTATTTTGTATCTAATAATTAAATATAATTTTTATAGACATATCAATTTTCTATGTCATTAATAACCATTTTCTACTCAACCATTTTATTTATAATAATATAACACTCTTCTTTCTCTTCTTCTCTCTTTCTTTATATATATAAACTAAAAATGCAATTATGTTGTACCATGGACATCCACAATCTCATGTTGGATTGCTTATAAAATAAAATAACTTTAATAAAAATATGGCTTATTGTGAATCACATGTTGGATGTTATAGGTAATAGGACATTATAGATAGTTGTAGAAGAATCCAACTCATTAAAACATGGAGAAGAACAAAATGAGAATAAGCCTCCAGAGAAGTGATTAGTGAACAAAATAACCAATATCAAATTAATTCAATTTTTTAAACAAAATATATATATAAACAAACTAAGTGATAAAGACTAAATACTAGATATTGTTTGTTAATATTTTCATTTAGTAGTTTAGTACATGAATAAATTTAAAGTGTGTTTTTTTTCTTTACAATTCAGTTTTTTAAACCATATATATAAACAAACTAAGTGATAAAGACTAAAATACGAGATATTGTTAGTTAATATTTACATTTAGTAGTTTAGTATATGAATAAATTTAAAGTGTGTTTTTGCTTTACAATTTTTTAAATACAACTTCTTTCCTGAGTTCTAATTAAATTTTTTGTTATTAAATGTAAGTGATTTTATGTCAAATCCATTTTAATTATTTTTTTATTAAATAATTTCGTAGTTGGAAGCAATGATTTATTTTGTTTTATATATATATATATATAAACTTGAAAGCTTTATCTTATAATATAATTTAAATTATTTAATATTTTATTATAATATATTATAGTGTATAATGGTATCTTTCGTGTTGTTTCAGTTTATTTCAGTTGTTGATTTGTATATTTGTGAAGGTTGCAATTATTTTTACTTCAATGTTTATGTTATGGGAAAACGTGTTAATGTAAAGAAAAAGTAGGAGATAGTAAACCAGATATTACAGTAGGGATTTATGATGTGTTAGATTCAAAAATTTCCACATAGTATCAGAGGGATTGCAGATCAAGGAGGATTGAAGACACCAGCTAAAGAAATCTGAAAATTTGCAACAGAGAAGTAGTTGTCTCGAGAGATAGCGTTGTTCTAGAGCTGAAGAAGCAAGAGGACGAGTGACGTAGTGTTGAGAGGGTGACGTAGAGGCTGACGTAGAGCCCGTGTCAGCATTTTGAGCCAGGAGAAGGGTCAGTGCAAAGGCAGAGTGGGGCAGAACAAGCTCACGCAAAGCCACGTCATCTTTCTCAGCCACGAAGGATTGACGCAATTGGCCAAGAGGAGCAGATTCAACCCAAGCTGTGATTGCACAGAACCTGAAGGGCCCAGATTCTTCAGTTGTCGGGGCTAATGAAACTGTGCATATTGTGATTTGAGGAGCTGGTGGGATGTTGTTTCTGTCTAGGTAGAACAGTGTCTAAGGGGACTAAACCAAGGTAGAGGGAACCACTGCCTCGACAGATTTCTAGCCAGGAAATTTATATCTGAGTTTTAGCAACAAAGGAGAATTGGAGAGGAGTGATTTAACAGTTGGCCAGAGGATTTCTAGGAGGGAAGTCGAGACTCAGAGGGAGTCGAAAATAGGAGTAGAGATGGAAGTGAATGGATTGAGGGATCAGGAAAGATTGGACGAGGCTTCCAATTTTATCATCTGGAAGGCTAGGATCCTGACAATCCTGGATAAACATTACATCAAGGATTGTGCCTTGAAAACCGTAATTCTCCCAGCTGACTTGAATGCAAAAGAAAAGTATCAAGAGGCTGAGGCGAAAGCGAAATGCATGATGCTAGATGGGGTCAATGATCATGTCATACCACATATTGTTGAGAAAAACACAACAAGGAAGATGTGGCAGACGTTGACCACCTTATACCGGGACTCTTCCATGCATCGGAAGATGTTACTAGAGAATCAACTGAGGTCATATCAGATGCAGAAAGGAGAGGAGATAGATTCGTTCCTCCTCAGGTTGCAAGGACTTCGTCACCAGCTTACTTCCGTGGGGTCTACACCGGATCCAGAATTTATGGTCATAACTACTTTGAATGCAATCTCCGAGGACTAGGAGAAGTTTGTCCAAAGCTTTTTGGGCAGAGCAACTCTCCCCAGTTGGGAGGAGATGTGGGCAGCGCTTCGACAAGAAGAGATCAGGAGGTTGACTAAGGTGGGGAGTACTGGTAAGGGAGCTTGAATCAAGAAAGAGGAGGAGGATGATGCAACTCTGACATCTATGGAACAACAGGGGGTTCAGAAGAGGAAGAAAAATATATCTCCAAGGTCAAGTGCTTCAACTTTGGGGAGCTGGGACATTATGCATTGCAGTGCCCCAGGAAGAAAGGCCAGGGAGAAGCTTCCCACTCAATGGTTAATCCAATAAAGGTGGAGAAGGATGTCAAGACTAATAACAATTGTGCCATGAGTGCTCATGTGCTTCTAGAGAAGAGGTGAGGAGACATAGAGTTGTAGTCGAGAGCACTACATGCAGGGCCAGGATCCTTGAGGTGCCCAAACTCTTGGATCACATACGGCTACGGGAACCCTTAATGACAGTAGCATGATGACAAGTGTCAGGTGGAGCAAGGTGTGACAAAGCAACAAGGCAGTGCTAAAATGCAAAAATTGTAGCAACGCAGTGGAGGTTGCAGTAGTGCAAAAAACAAAATAGAAATGAATACAAATTATAAATATATAAATAAATAATATATAATTTCTATTTTTTATTTTCAATTTATGAAAATATATTACATTTCATTTCAAACAACTTTTATTTATACTATTGAACTTTTTATATATAATTTTTTATATTTAATAATAAAATAAAATAGAAAAAATATATAATTTAATAAAAAAATTAATATATATATATATAACTTTTAATTTATTAGGTGCAAAACGAAAACTTCTTTCCCAAAGGTTATCATATTACCAAAATGCAATCATGAAACTTGACCCAAAAAACGCATGTATTGGGTGGTGAAGTTCCAAACTTTTTCCAACTAAGCATCACTCTAAGGTGGTCCACGACTACTACTCTTCTTCGTAAAACACATTTAATCTGGGTTTTTACATTTAATTTGGGTATGGTGAAGTTCCAAACAATTTTAGGCATTTTTTTTTCAAACTTTAATCAACTGAGCATCACTCTACGATGGTCCACAGTTGTTTCCCTTCTTCGTAAAACACATTTAATTTGGACCCATGCATTTAAGAATACATGAATGAAGTAATTAGAAACGGAGTTTTCTATAATGCGATTTTTTGGAGATTCCGGTGACGGAATCCGGCTAAAGAAATTGAGGTTAAATTTTGATTTGCTGCAGTTAAAATGGTTTTTTAACTGCATATTTGGATTCAGCGCCCTGGAAAACCCTTAGGATAAACCCCTAGGATGCTTTGATTATGCATAAACTAGCTATCAAACTTGTGATTCCAATAATTTACTGCCGGATTTTGACCGGAAAAAGCCACTTGAAAAGCTTTCAAAAAATCGCGTTAAAGACAACTGCATTAGAAACATTTAATTTTTGTCAGTGCATTTAAGAATGCAGTAGTCTATAACGCGACTTTTTGAAAGTTTTTCGGGCGGATTTTTTCGGTCAAAATCCGGCAGCAATTCAATGGAATCCCAAGTTTGATAGCTAGTTTCTGCACAATCAATGGCTCCCAGGGCGTTGAATCCAAATATGCAGTTAAAAAACCATTTTAACTGCTAAAAATCAAGATTTAACCTCATTTCTTCTGCCGGATTTCGTCACCGAAATCTCCAAAAAATCGCATTATAGACAAACTCCTTTAAGAATACTATGTCACTATTGTCGAGCGTGGGACGTAACCGCCCACAAAACGTTTGGCAGCACCATAAGGGTAGAATCTTCCGGGACTACAATTCGCAAAGTATAAAAGAATGAGGTGAAAAAGTTATGTTTATTATTATTTCTTATTATTTGTAGCAGATGGATATAAGCGTTGATGGGACAGGCTTTATATTTTAAATCACGTAATAGTCGCTGTCATTTTAATATGTGTATTAAATACGGGTTAGAAGGCAATTGTTAAATGTGCGACTGTAAAAACATTATTGTATTTGACATGGGGCGGTGTTTAACACCATATAACACTTCCGCGTGATGATGAGAAAAAAAAAATCACACGAAATGTTATATGGTATTAAACACCGTCAACGCTAATTAATATTTTATGGTCACACAAATAAAAATCGCCCTATTTAGAGTGGCAAATACGTGCCATAGATCATCAATTTTTATACATGTGCCCATCGATCAAATTGACCATTATAACCCATCTTTATTTTGACTCAACAATTATATCACTCACATTAAAAATAAAAAGAGAGTGATCTCACTGTACGTCATGATATTAACATTGCTCGACGTTGTGTGATCGAATTACTTGAATTACTCTTCCATGTTGGTGCATGTTTTGTTGTTGTCAACGTTCACATATTTATTTCAAACATCATACAAGTGCATTATTTTTTAAATGTGAGGATTGATGGATGGATTTATTGGACATTATTAAAAGAATTGGGATGGGTAACCAGGCTTTTAAAATTGACTTCTGTTTGCACGTTTTTGTCCATTTTAAACGTCAAATTCAGGGGATTTTAAAATATCCACGTCATTGCTCACTGGTAAATAGTTGAGAAAAGTGTCCTCATGACGGGTACTCACAAAAAATACAAGTTTCAATTTATATATATATTTATTTAAAATATTTATGATTTTGGGAAGGGATATGAAGCATAGGGAAAGAAGTTGAGTGATACTTGAAATTAAAATTAAAATATTTGAAATAGTATTTGATTTTAAGTCACTTATTAATTAAATTTGATGTTATTTATTTGAATATTTGAATTAATTTAAAGATCCACAGAAAATTATTGAATTTTAATCAAATTACTTAAAAGTTATGAAAACTTTAAAGTATTGCTTAAAAATCATGATCATAGTGGTATGCCATGACTTCATTTACCCCACACACAAATATTTTCCGCTTTTAAAAATTTTGAAATTAAATAGACGTTGCTCCACTCTCGGCACCAACCCAACTTCGAACATCTATTAACCGTACCCACTACCAGCCTACGTTGAATTAATATAAAATGTTTGGTTTATGCTTCAGTTTAGTTATGATCAGCTACATTATATTTTGTTATAGCCATAAATGTTAGAATAATTAGAATCCAAACGTTTTAAAATTTTAATCGAATATAACACATTTTTATTAAAATTTTAATATTAAAATTTATTTTTAAATAACAAAATTCAGAATTGAAATAATTTTAATTATATCTCTTTACTAAATAGATTATGATAAAATTATTTTCAAATTATTTTTCCCATCAAACCTGCTAAGTTAGTTTACTGTAATATTAACAAGTTACAACCAATTAATCCTGTATTTTTTGCATGGTTTATTGATGGAATCAAGCCTGTGTAAAACTAAGTTTGTAATGAATTTACGCTGCACTACTCCATCAAACTTAAATAAGCATTGAATCAAATTTTCTCATCGTACTATTACCACTATAATCCTGTCTTTTTTCCATGGTTGATTGATGGTGTCAGGCCTGTGTAAAACTAAGTTTGTAATGAATTGACGTTGCACTGCTGCATCAAACTTAAATAAGCATTGAATCAAATTTTCTCATCGTACTATTACCACTATAATCCCGTCTGCACAAGCTAACTTTAGTGTCCTTTGTACTTTTTTGACAACATTTAATTTGCTTCAAATACATGGTTTGAAGCGTCCTAACTTATCACTGGACCTTCGCTGCCAATTTGGAGGAACAATAAGAAATCGGGAATGGCAGTAGAATCTGCAATGTGTATCTAGGAAATTGGAATCTGGAATCATTGCCTTTCTGATTATCAACTTTCGTCTAGTTATGTGACATATAGATTTAGTACCTACAACTTGCAACTGCATTTGGTAAATTACACCAACCTGGTAGTGGAACTACCTTTAGCATCATCCATGTTGATATAACACCAACATTAAAATTCAACAACTCTTGAGCCTTGATCAAGATTTGGTATTTAGTGCAGTTCGCAGAAATTTGTTGGATCTTGAGGTTCGAAATTCAAATAGTGTTGGAAATTTGCTGGAGCTTAAGGTCTAAATTGTGCTATAAAATTGCTGGAGCTTGACGTCTGAATAATGTTGGAGCTTGGAAATTTGCTGGAGCTTGAGGTTTGAATAGTGCTATAAAATTGCTAGAGCTTGAACTCCGAATAATGTTGGAGCTTGAGTTCCCTGTTCGAGGAGAGTCAAATCCAAGTCTCACTGCTAATCTGAATAAATGCATGACAATCCAATTTGTTAGTATTTCTTCTTGTCATGAAATTTCAATGTGCCTATGTTTTCAAAAGGGTTTTCAGGGTCTTGAAATTTTGCTATAATTCCCATGGGCATATACTTCTATTAATATATTCATATGGACATCATAATGCTACAATTTCTCACCTTGCTTCCTGTTCAGAGTTTGCCTTCAATTCTCTTTGTTTTTCATAGCTACAGTTACGTGGTAACATTATTACCTTGCTTCCTGTCCAGAGTTTTCCTTCAATTCTTGTTGTTTTTCATAGCTACAATTAGGTGGTAACATTATTACGTGGTAACTATAATGTAATAGCTAGTGATATTTTTTTAAGGGTGGTTCATGAGTATTCGGTGGCTGACATTTCAATTGGCAAAATATTTATCAACAAAAATTCGACTAAATAAACTAACCTTTGGGAATGTAATAATAAATATATTTCAATAACTTGTAGATTTTTTCTATAATTCCATGGATTTTAAATTGCATTTAAATAAATTTATAATTCCAGGAAAATAGTGTTTTTTCACTAATTTATAATTCTTGCTATTGATATGCCATTCAAACTAATTATGACAAGACTAGTAGTTTAACAACCTCAAGAAATACAATTATTTTATAACATATTAAAACTTCCTCAAAATTGTATTTTTATATTGGTTCATTTTTTATGTTTAATGGAAGGAAAGCTATATAATATGGACTAAATAGTTTTGAAAGATAAAAAAAGGGGGGAATATAGAGTTAAGGCAAAGTGAGTGGATTTTTTTTGTTTATAAGTTTTTAATAGAATATAATTTATGATGATTTCTTTTAATGTAATTATTTGTTTCACATTAATATTAGAAAAAATAAAATAAAAATAGTATGGTAATTTATCAAAAGTTAGATAAAGTGTTGAGCATGATTTTGATCATTTCTAAAATAAAATTGGATAAATTTTTATTAATGAGTAAAAGTAAATGTTAAACGTCTTGCAAAAGGCAGTTTAAAACTAAAACCGTCATTAAAAAATTCCATGATGGGCAAGGGGACCCATAAAATTTAACACCTGGGTGTAACCTACAGTGTTGTAAGAGTCATAGGTTAAAGTTTCATGTAATAAAGGCAAAATAAGACCAAGGTCACGAGACACGTATTCTAAGTTGAATGTTGGGCAAGCACTTTAGTGGGCATTGAGGTTTAATCAATGGCCAAGGAAATTGGTAAAAGGAAATAGGCAATAATTGACACTTAATTATGAGAAATAAGGAAAATAGGAGAAAAGGAAGGTGAAGAGACACAAATTTGTATGCAAGGGAAACTAAAGGAAAATGAAGGAAAAATGAGACATCAATGATAAAAAGACATCAGAGAAATAGTTCAAAGCTTTTGCTAGTTTAGTTTTGGCTCTTTCTTTTCATTCTCTCTCTCTCTCATACACTCTTGCACACTTAGAGCATTCTTGGAGCACTTTAGCATTCACTCGAATTTGGAAAAAGAAAAGCAAATGGAAGCAAAGAAAAGCAAGGAAGCATAAGGAGAAGGTTGGATCAGCAACTTTAGTAGAAGGATTTTGCAGGTAACATGTTGCATGTGTGATTTTCTTGTTGGGACGTGAATGCATGGTACATGAATTTGTTTATTTAGTTTGTTTGTTATCATTGGCGTTGTTTTTTCCTAGTTTGACAGTGGTTTCATCCTCGCCTTTCCATTTCCTCGATAGTCATGGTGTGATGAGATTCATTTTTGGTTGAACTTTGGATAGTTGGAAGTTTTTGGAACCGAGTGAGATGGTCTCAGGAAAATCCCAAGCATTGGGAGTGGAGATGGTTTTCTCTGGGAAGCCCTCAACAAGTGGGTGGAGACAGGAAAATTCATCAAGGTATGGTGAATAAATTCTGAGGCATCCAAGCTTGGTTTAGTTTTGTGATCTAGAGATTGGTTTAGGTGAGATCATGGTAGCTTGAGGGTGGAGGTGGTTTAACCTATGGAGTCCATGGTTGATTATGTCTTGGTTTATCCCATGAGATCTCACATTCATGCTTGTAATATGGCACAAGGTAATTGGATGATAGAAATATTTGGTTCATCCCAATCTATGGTCAGGTCATCTGTGGAAGTCCTTAACTTGGTTTACTTTTGCATAAGTTAATATGAGATATTCTTCTAATGTAATTAATGAGCACATGTACTTGTTATTATGTGGATTTTATTGTTGATTTTTCATAGTTTCTATTTTGGTTATATGTTGGTTAAAAGCATGGTTCTATGATATGTTCTAGCTATGGCTCTTGTTCATGATTTGATAATTTATTGAATAGTTGATGAATGCATGGGCTAACAAGTGTTGTTGCAACTAGATTGAGAGGGCATTGATCCTTCTTGGTGATTTTCAGATGAAGTTCAGAAGTTTATGATCATATATGCATTCATGACTTGTAGCTTTCATGTTTACCATATGTTTGACGAAATGTTTATCATGTACTAGCCATGTTTTGGTCAATATTTTGTTCAATTTTTTAATGGTTAGCTTTGTTACCATGTTATTTATCATTTTGTAAAGGTATAGGAGGTTCTAGGCAATGGTCTAAAGGCTTTCCTGAAAAAGTGGCATATATCTCGCGACCGCTTGCACAGAACATGGGTTTTTTTGTCACAATTGTTGGCAGGAAGGCTTGTGCGTGTGGTTAGAGCCTCATAACTGCATGCACAATGTGCCAAGGGTGCGATTGGGGTGTTAAGCCAGTTAGAAAGAGTTCCAGCTTAGGGATTGATCACCTAGGGTGGTTGTTTCACTCCTGTGTGGTCTGTAGTCCCTGAAGGATGGTTGTAAGTTTATGGTTAGTCGGCCTCACTTCCATAACTGGAACTTGGAGATCGAGTCATATCATAGTGACACTCAACTTATGTTTACCCCGAAGAGTTGTTAAAAATAGGTAAATGTGGGAGCCCAGAGGGGGTGGTTACAGGGTGGTATCAAAGCTTCCAGGTTCAAACACTTGGATTGAATGGGCTAAATATATATTGTTATACATGCATTGTGATGGTTATGGTTATCATGCATGTGGTTGTTATTGCAGTCTTGTGTTATCATGCATAATGTTAATATGTCAATGTCATGATGTAGGTATACGCATCGTGCTAATATGTACTAATTTGTGCAGATGTGATAGCCTCCCTTGAAATTCACTAAGGAATGATTTTGATCCAGATGGATATTGGTGGCCACCCGCCAATTCCACTTGGACCCCCACCATTGTTTCTTTTAGTTTCCTTAACTGTAGCACAGTTTACTATTTTTAGTAGTTTTCCGGGTCCTAAACTTCTGGAGGCATTTTGAGGCCCTAAACGACATTTTTTTTGACAATCTATTCCCAACAATCTTCTAATAAAATCATTTTTCCTGTCATAGTCCTCGGAGAGATATTTCCAACGGGGTATCATGTGCGTCAAACAGAGATAATATGACCAAGTCGCAACCCCGGGAACTTGGTTGTCCAACTAACCCCAACGAGGCCCATAAACTCTTGTTGTTACATCTCCTTGGGTTAGGGTTTTGGTTGTTTAGGGTTTGCTCTTATTGTTCAATAATAAAAATGCCCTTGAGCCTCATTGTAATGCAGTTGAGAGGCATGTATCCGCCACATTTCTTCTCAGAGATAAGCTACCATCGCCCGAGCTAGTCTTATTTTCATTTTGTTTGTAAGCATATTTCAATATTTGATATTAATGAAATGAAGTGTTATTTCTATTGCATCTTTGTATTTATGGTTATATCTATAATTTGTTGCGTTCGTATTTAAATCTGGATCAGTGGTATCAGAGCAGTCTGCTCTTTCTCTATTTTTCTTTGCATGTCCCCAACGAGGTCGATATATAAGGAGTTAGGGCTTGAACTGGTCGAACCTTTGCAAAACTAGCCTCGCAAATCCCAACAGCCTCCCATGGCAGATGAAAATAAAAACGAGGGGGCAGGAAATCCTATAAAAATCTTGCTCGAAGAAGCCCTCGAGCGACAAAGGAACGCGAAGAGGGACAACTTTTCCCAGATCCTTCAGTGGCTACCCAAGGGCAACACATCTATTTCTGGCAGCTACCCTGGAAGTGCCACACCCTTTAAGGTACAAGTTAACTTTGGCATTCCCATATTTGAGGGTTAGATAGATGCATACACTATAGATAAATGGTTAAATCTGCTAGAAGGATATTTTTCCGTTCATGATTTTTCCAGCCGGGAAAAGATCACTTTTGCACCCACTTGGAACTCGTTCTGGGATGCCATCAAGGAGTAGTACTACCCTGTCAGGAGCTATGAGGATAAATACATAAAGTGGACAACACTGCAACAAGGAAGGGACCAATATGTGCCGGAGTTTACCAATGTTTTTCATACCCTTCGCATGAAGTTGGGTATTAAGGATTCTGAAAAGCATTTGGTTCTCAAGTACCGTAGTTGCCTGCACAGGTACATCTAGGACGAGATGGAATTCATCGACATCTCCTCGCTCAGCATGGCATGTCGATATGCCGTCAATATTGAGCAAAAGTTTAAACAGAAGAAGCGAGACTTTGGATTTGCGAATCCGAAGCAAGGAAAAGGTGCCCCCAAACCGTAGAACAAAGGATAAAGCCAAGGCGGGGCGGCCCACGACAACCTGCGAAAGCTACAAGCAAAGAACAACACTGCAAAGCCGAAGAAGGACACGAGAAAGTGGTGTGAATTCCATATGAGCTCCACTCACAACACAAGTGAGGGTCGAGCCATGCAGTCACTTGTGGCTGAGCTAAAGGCTTCGGAACCCAATAAGGGGAATGACAAAGGGAAGAATATTATCGATGCGGAGTCCAACAACACTGTTGCCTCCATGAAGATCCAGAAGGAGGAACCGAAAGATCCAAAGGAAGAGGAGCGCCTCTTCCACTCCCAGATGTGGGTAAAGGGTTCCCCGCTACAATTCATTGTCGACAGCAAGAGCTAAAAGA
Source organism: Pinus taeda (assembly GCA_000404065.3). Classification (NCBI taxonomy): domain Eukaryota; kingdom Viridiplantae; phylum Streptophyta; class Pinopsida; order Pinales; family Pinaceae; genus Pinus; species Pinus taeda. The sequence continues at coordinate 117,080 of APFE030469175.1, forward strand.
ACCTCATTTCGGTAGAGTTGTGAAGCCGCTGGGCTTATCGACCATAGCATATCCACAACCGTACACCATCCGGTGGCTTCACCAAGGATGGGATCTTTGTGTGAGCAAGCATTGTCGCCTTCCATACAGCATCAAGCCCTTCACGGATGAGATATTATGTGACGTTGCTCCCCTTGATGTTTGTGATGTATTATTAGGCCAACCATACTTATGGAAGCGGCATGATATGTATGAGTCAAGGCCTCGTGTTGTTATTGTTACTTTGGGAAATAAGTTGTACAAGATACTGGAGGTAGCACCGCCTACGCCATCTCTTTGGTTACTGCAAAACAATGCAGTAAGTTCATTTCCAAAACCAGGAAATTTGTTTTCCTAATGATACACCCTCAGGAAAGAAGAAGACAGTGGCCACGACCCTTATACAGGGCTCCTCCGCACCACAAAAACAGATGGACAAGGTCATGGAGGAGTACGAGGACATCTTCACCTCCCCTGCAGGGGTGCCTCTGCACTGTCAGGTTAAGCACTCAATTGATTTGACCCTAGGTGTGCCGCTACCCAATGGACCAATCTATCAGCGCTCTGTTCTGGAGAACGATGAAATCAAGAGGCAGATTCATGAGCTGCAACAGAAAGGTCACATTTTTTTGAGTTCATCACCCTGTGGGAGCCCGATCATGTTGGTACAGAAGAAGGATGGGACTTGGAGACTTTGTATTTACTATCGGGCGCTGAACAAGATCACTGTCCGGAATAGGTACCCGATCCCACGGATTGATGACCTTCTAGACCAACTAAAGGGGGCAAAATATTTCAACAAGATCGACTTGAAATCAGGATATCACCAGGTACCAATCGAACCCTCTGATGTGTGGAAGACTACCTTCTAAGCCAAGGAGGGCCTTTTCGAATGGTTGGTTATGCCTTTCGAGTTAACGAATGCTCCTGCAACCTTCATGAGGCTGATGGATGACATATTGCGGCCATTCACCAACTCATTTGTAGTGGCATACTTAGATGACATCATGATCTTCAGCCAGAGTTGAGAAAAACACCTCCACCACATCCGACAGGTTTTCCAAACATTGTGACAACACAAGCTATGTGCCAATTTCGAGAAATGCACTTTTGGCATGACCCAGGTTCAGTATCTGGGATACATTATTGATGAACGGGGGGGTGCATGTGGATCTAGCCAAGATCCAAGTCATTTAGGATTAGCTAGCTCCAACCACTCTGACAGAGCTACGTAGCTTTTTGGGTCTTGCCAATTTCTACCGCAGGTTCGTGTTGGGATTCTCTCATATCACTTGGCCCTTGAGTCAAGTCCCCAAGGGAGAAGTGAAAGAAAAATTCTTTTGGTCTGAATCTCAACAGAAAACATTCATAGAGTTGAAACATTGTCTCTGCTCTGTACCAGTGCTCACATTACCAAACTTGTAACAACCATTTGAGATCGAGACAGATACCTCTAACTATTTTATTGGGGCCGCCCTTACTCAACAGGGGCATCCAGTGGCATATCACAGTGAGACACTTTCAGACACAGTCTGGAATTATCCCACTTATGACAAAGAGATGTATTCCATTGTGCAGGTCTGCCGGCAATGGAAGCATTACATTTTGGGGAAGGAACCGTCATCCAGACAGATCACCAGCCCCTGCAATTCATACAGATGCAAAGGAAGTTGCAGAATGATTGCCATCAGAAGTGGTCCACATACCTGCAACAGTTCCATTTGAATATCAAGTATAAGAAGGGCAACATAATTAATGTTGCAAATTGCCTCAACCGACCACCGATCATGGCGTTAACCACCATTTCAACTCTTGTGGGCACGAGATTTATGATTGGCCACTTCTCTACAAAATCAGCCTAGAATTCGGTCACACATACTAGATGCTCTTGGAGCGTTAGCAAGTTCCAGATTTTCACCTCCAAAATGCCCTATTATGCCCCCTGGGACACCTTGTGTTCCTTCAAGTGAGCGTGCCAAGATGATTTGGGAAGCACACTACAGTCGAGCCGCTGGGCATTTCGGGGTCGAGAAAACAGTGACAATACTGTAGAAATATTTCTATTAGACGAATCTTCGACCGGATGTCGGGAAGTACATCAGATCCTGCACTGTCTGCGTAATTTCCAAACCGTCCATCAAGAAGCAAGGCCTCTATACTCCACTGCCTACCCCTACTCAACCTTGGGAATCCATCTCCATGGATTACATGTCTGGCCTTCCTTCTACTAAGCATGGCAACGACTGTGTTTTTGTGGTCATCGACAGATTCTCGAAGATGGCCATTATCGCTGTCTGCAAGAAGAATATCACAGTGGAAGCCATTGCTAAACTTCTTTGAACGAGTGTGAGTACACTTTGGGATCCCACAGTCTATCATCTCAAATCGGGACAACAAATTCCTCAGTACATTTTGGTCCAGTCTCTGGTTGATGTTGGACACCAAGCTCACTATGTCCACAGCTTTCCATCCCCAAACTGATGGCCAAACAAAGGTTGTCAACAGGATGTTCGTACACATTCTTTGCATGTACAACTCAAAGCATCCACGCACATGGGATGAGAGCCTCCCCTATGTCCAGCACAGTTATAACCAGGCTCTCCACAACTCGACTGGTCACAGGACTTTTCAGGTGGGCTTGGGTTTCCATCCACTATGTCCCATTGATGTGGCCATGCCATTTACAGCTACCTAAGCAGATTCGGCTCATGTCCAGTCCAAAACTGATAAGGCAAACAGCTTCATTGAGCACATCCAACATATCCGCCAATAGGTCCACGACATTCTGGAGAAATCAAATGCCAAGTACAAGAAGCGACATGATCAACATCAAGTGCCACACAAGTTTCAGGTGGGTGACAAAGTCTGGTTGCATTTGCAAAAGGAACGCCTTATCGGAGCCTGTCAGAAACTCGGACCACTCTGATAGGGTTCTTACACCATTACCAAGGTTGTGGGAGACAATGCATTTGAGTTCAGCATTCCCCCATTCCTTGGCCTTCACCTAGTGTTCAATGTGGACCGCCTTCGACCATACTTCCCACCATTGCTAGATACATCATACATTGCAGAACAACTCACACCTACAAAGTTAAATCCAGATTGCATGGAACAAGCCACAACTGATCGGATCATGGACACGCAGATCAAGCACACACGCAAGTAGAAGATCCAACTGTATCGAGTTGTCAAAGCAGGGCAACTCCTTCACCAGAGCAAGTGGCTCACCAGGGACCAAGTTCAACAGAGGTTTCCTCATCTCATAGAGGAACTCAACGCAATGGGGAATATTGCTTCCCAAGGGGGGAGGAATGATCCAGGTGGATATTGGTGGCCACCTGCCAATTCCACTTGAACCCCCACCATTGTTTCTTTCAGTTTTTCAGTTTCTTTAATTGTAGCATAGTTGACTATTGTTAGCAGTTTTTCGAGTCCTAAACTTCTAGATCCATTTTGAGGTCCTAAATGACGTTTTTTTGGCAATCTACTGCCATTGATTTTGTAATAATAACGTCTTTTTCGTCGTAGTCCTCGGAAAGATATTTCCAATGGGGTATCATGCACGTCAAATGGAGATAATATGACCAAGTCACGACCCCGGGAAGTTGGTTGTCCAACTAACCCCAACGGGGCCCATAAATTATTGGTGTTACATCTTCTCGGGTTAGGGTTTTGGTTGTTTAAGGTTTTCTCTTATTGTTCAATACTAAAAAGGCCCGTGAGCCTCATTGTAACACAATTGAGAGGCATGTAGCCGCCACATATCTTCTCATAGATAAGCTACCATCGCCCGAGATAGTCTTATTTCCATTCTGTTTGTAAGCATATTTCAGTGTTTGATATTAATGAAATGAAGTGTTATTTCTACTTCATTTTTACAGTATTTATGGTTATATCTATAATTTGTTGCGTTCATGTTTAAATCTGGATCAGATTTTAATTATGTTTCTAATTGGTTTATCTAACATGGTATGCTTGCATGAAGAAGAAGATAAAAGATGACAAGCATAATGGTGGATTACAGCTCACATGACTCTCCTTATAGATCAATTGAGCAGCAAGGAGATGAGTATTCTCTTGACATAGCAAATACATTGAGAAGTTTGAAGGTAGAAATCAGAAGTTGCAAGGCATATAATTACAGGGTGATTGGGACTTAGCAAAACCTTGTCAAAGCTCAAGAAAATAAGTCAAAGTTAATGCAGTGATCCTTCAAAGCCTATCATATTTGCAAACACAGGGGAAATTAAGGATTAGTCATGGATAGAAGGAAAGGACTAATGGGGCATACGGTAGTAGGTCTTGAGCAGGATATAGATTGGACACAAAGGATACAAACATAGGTGGAAAATGTTTGGATACACCTGATAGGAGAGGTAGTGTTTATGGGTTCTATTCTAGTTCTAGTTGAAAGAGACATCATCTTCATCACCACAATCATAATCCTTATAGGTGTAAGAAGCAATATTTTCTAGAGGAGTTGAAGAAAGTCAAGCCTCCTACATTGGATGGAGAGATGAATAAGTCAAAAGATGTAGAAATATGGCTACTTGGGATGAAGAAGTTCTTCAAATTGCATGACTATTCAGAGAATATGAAATCCAAGATAGTGATCTTCAGTCTCAAGGGAAAAGCATATGTTTATTGGGAAGATGTGAAATGTGTTAGAAGCATCAAGGTAGAAGAGTTGAGTTTCCATGAGTTTAAAAAGCTCTCCAGAAAGAAGTATTTGTCTGAGAGATATTATGATGAAAATGCCAAGGAATTCTATGAGCTGAAGATGGGTTCCATGACAGATGAAGTGTGCATTACTAAATTTCTAGATTTGTTGAGATATGTGTCTTATCTCAAGGTTTAGAAGACAAAGGTCCAAAGGTTCATCAGTGGACCGCCATTAGCATTCAAGGGTTAGATTGAGTATAATGAGCCTCGGTCATTGGGAGTATTCATTAGGAAATTAAAGCATTTTTATGAGCAGTCAAAGTGAAAGTTTGAGCCTAAGCGTGATTGGAAAGGGGATGAGAAGACTAAATAAAAATGGCCTCAGAGCAAGGAAGACCTTGGGATGCAGGGGAGAGAGAATGTGGCTCCTTATAATAAGTTTAATGCAACTGAGAAGGGACATGGACCTCAGCCTGGAGAGAAGCAGAATAAAGGTAGTGGCAGAGAACCGTTGTAATGTTGGATTTGTGGAAAAGACCATCGCAAAAAGGATTTTCCATTCTACCAAGGTGGGATGACACAGATTTACAGTGCTTAGGAAGCAGTGACAATTGGGAATGTTGGTCAAAACATTCCTCGAATCTATGCAACACTTGATAACAGGCAAGAAAACTACCAAACATCCATTATTGAGATGGAAGGTAAGCTTTGCGATCGATTTGTTTCCATTTTGATTGAACTTGGATCTAATTATAGTTATGTTAGTCTTAACGTAGTGGATAAGTGTGGCTTGAACAAAGAAGTGCATGCATAGTCTTAGTTTGTGAAGTTGGCTATAGGACCAAGAAAAGAGCTCATTATCGGGTGAGATCTTGTACATTTGATATGAATGGTATGCCCATATCAACACATCTAAATGTACTTCCTTTGGGATCATACAGTATGCTTTAATGCATGGATGGGGTTATTTACATACAGGACCAAGGTAGACTTATATGAGAAGGTTATTCAGTGCTTGAATGATTATGGAGAGAAGAGAGTCTTGCGGGGAAAGAAGAATCATACATCAGTGGGAATTGTTATAGCCATGCAAGGTAAGCGTAGTTGTAGAAAAGGGTGTGCACCGTTTGTAGTGCATGTTTCCAATGACAAAGGAACAAATATTGAGGATGATGAAGTCTTGAAGAGGTATCATGTTTTACAACAGTTTCAAGATGTATTTCCTGCATAAATACCAAAGTTACCACCTCATAGGGAAGTGGATTTATCTATTAAGTTGGTACTATGAGCAGCACTAGCATCAAAAGCACCTTACAAGATGAGCACTCTAGAGTTGGTGGAACTGAAGTGGCAGCTTAAGGAAATGCTTGATAAGGGATACATAATGCCAAGTGTGTCACCTTAGGTTGCACCAGTGTTGTTTGTAAAGAAGAAGGATGGTACTCTCATATTGTCCATTGATTACAAGCCACTAAACAAGATCGTGATCAAGAACAGGTATCATTGTCGCAAATTGATGACTTGTTTGATCAATTGAAGGGAGAAACAATGTTTTCAAAGATTGATTTGAGGTTAGGGTATCATCAAGTGTGCATCAAAGAAAAATACATCTACAATACTGCATTTTGTATCAGGTATAGGCATTATGAGTTCGTGGTGGTTCATTTTGGTCTTACTAATGCTCCAGCCACTTTCATGTGTTTGATGAACAATGTGTTGCGTCCTTACGTGGACAAGTTTGTCATAGTGTTCATTGACGATATATTGATATACTCCAAGAATGAGGAGGAGCATGCACAAAACCTATCAGTAGTGTTAAGATTATTGAGAGAGCATCAATTTTATGGCAAGCTCAGCAAGTGCAATTTATTTTAGCCTCATATTCATTACTTGGGACATATTGTTTCCAAGTTAAGCATATTAGTGGACTCGGAAAAGATTGAAGCTAATCATGGAGTGGCTAGCTCCTAGGAATGTGGATGAGGTCAAATCGTTTATGGGACTAGCAGGTTATTGCAGGAGGTTCATCAAAAACTTCTCAAGGATTTTCTATCATATTACATCTTTGCAGAGTGTTGGACACCTAATCCTAAATGGGTTAGTGTGGAAACTGAATAGACTAAGTAGTCCAAGAGACCTTGGGATGTGAAACCCAAGAGTCACATATTGTACTATAAATGTATATAAAATGTTAATAAAAATTGTATTGCATGTTTTATCTTTCATATCTCTCTTGCTATCCATGTGTGTTTAACATGGTATCAGAGCAGGCGTATTCCTGCCCTGCATAATTAATTTGAGCCATTTGTTTATGGCCTTTCTGTGTAATTTATTTCTGCCATATTCCTTTATACAGACCTGCGCTCTGTCTGCCATATTCACTTGAATGATGAAACGTCCCTATGCCTGACACTGTCAGCGTTGTCCAAGCTGTTCTGACATGTTTGTCCATCATATACATTTTTGACATTGTCTGCACCTTCTGTCAAGCCTATGCCCTCTGTCAAGAGACCAGCTGCAAACGCTGTCTCACTGCGTACCTGCACTCTTTTCCTGACATAGTACCTGTGCTCTCTACCTCACTGCCCATGAACGTTCCTGAAAGAAGCGATGCTCTGTCCAACGTTGTCCATGCTGTCCTCAACTGATGGAAGGCAGAAGAACGCTGGTTTTGTCTACGCTTGAAGCGCTCTTGGCATATATCGGAGCTATATTGAACGGTCCATTGAACTGAGACTATGCGAAAATCATGTGGGGTAGCGGTGCTGGCTGTGGGGTAGTGGAAACGCCCTCTGTTTTGTTTGCCTCTGGTTCCGTCGCCGGCCAACTACTGATATCATTTCATCTCCAATATTAATCCCAAAGGGCTTGATTGATGGAAATACCTGTTCACCAAATTTTCGTCCTTCCCTGAACAATTGTCTGAGAAATGTGAAATTTTCGTGAATCGTTTGATATCGCCCCTCCGCATCACCTCCTGCCATTTTCGTCAACTTTTCACTGACACTTCTATCCCTACAATCGTCTCCAGACTTCTGCCCCATTGCAACGACACAAGCTTCCATGGGTAGTAGGACGTTATCATATTGAGGCGCGTCATCAGAGTTTGTCTGAGCACCTCCCTCAATCAAAAAAAAAAAAAAAATTCGAAGTCAGATTTAAGATTTTCTGGTTGGCCTCTCACAATCAGACAAGGGGAATTGGTTTCATCTTCTGGCTTACGATTTCTCCTCAAATATGGAACAGCATCAATTGTTTTCACCTTATCATGTTCCGAGGATTCCCAATCTAAATATTTTGAAATTATGTCAGCAATTTTGTATTTACTGTAAGTTGGGGCGTGACTTGGGTTGAAAGAAAACCGACTTATTTTAATGCAACACGTACTGATTATCCTCAGGCTCCTTTAACTGGATATGGTGTTGATCCTGCTATCGCTGAGAGGGAGCTGTTATGATATGGAGTTGGAAGGGATTATATTCCTCACGCTCCTCTTCAAGCTCAAGAGCCATATGGTAGTCAATTACCAAAGCATCCTGAGTTAGATTATCAGAGCCAGGTTGATCCAAGCATTGAATCTTTGTATCGTCAAAGGTTGGAGGCAGATTATCGAAAGCCTTTAGGTGAGGTGCTAAATGAAAGCTACTATGCGGACCCTCTTCTGCAAAGGGATTTACGTCGACCTAATTTAGGAGCCTCTGTCGCTGGAGGCCCTCCTGCATATCTCGGATCATCTTCGCTGTATCGCTAGATTTATAAGCTGCCGAAATTTGCACCCTGGACCGCGTCTTGAGTTCAACATGTTCTAAGTGAAGGATCGGAAACCTAAAAACGACCTCCAGTCCACCATGACATAAAGGTTATGTATGCATTTTAGGGATTTTCCAAGATTTTAGGGTTTTACTCCCCGCTCTTTGGGGTAGATAACGAATAACCATTGCGCTGATGATCTTCGTCCTGCCGAGACCCGTGGTCGAAATTCAGCGCGTAACTCAGAGGATCGTAATGAAATCTGAAGGGCTTGGAGTTGTATATGGTTATGCTGTCGGCTTTGAAACGCAGTCAGTACTCTGAAGAAGCACTGCGCAGATATTTTTTCATCCTCATCAGAACTCGCCGCAGCAGCACCATAACGACACATTCTATGGCCCTAACAGAGGTTTGCCCTTCGTATCTTTGCAGCGTAGCATTAGTTGTAAAGATTGATTAATAAAATATTCGCAATTATTCTACTGCCTAGGGGGATTTAAAGGCTTCCTTGCTCAGGAAGTTCGCCATTTTTATCACAATACAGTCGATGATTATGATGTTGACGATGAAGATGATGATTATTGGCCCTTTTTGATATCAATTTATTCCATTTCAGCCATTATTTTTTAATAAGCGGATACACATGGTCTTGGTCTTGGGCATGCACATTCTTTTGTTATATTGCATTCGTTCCTTGTGACTATATGTCGGTTTTGGGTCCTGTTAGCAGCTGCGAATTCGTGAGGCATTCCTTCTGAATTCACCTTCTTTGCCAACAGAAATCTTGATGTATCTTGGACACACATTTGTTTTGTGGCTATAATAATCTTGTGTATTGATGCCATGAAAAGCACAGATTTCCCAAGAACAGATATGTCACATATATATTGATGATGTCTAGTTACATATATATTGATGATGTCTAGTCACAGTGATTAAGGAATAATCAGGTTGTATTGGTACAATAAGCAAGTTTTCTCAGGTCCATTCGTATTTCGAAGATTTCCATCCTCATCCATTCCATCAAAGAACTGAGACATTTCTATTAATATGGTCTGAGCTGTTAAAAGGGCACCCTCATCAATTGGAGGATTAATTGGAACGACAGAGTTCAATGTTCATAAGCATTGGGGGCTGTCTATATTCTTTAAAGTTGCGGTTATTTGGCATTGTGTGAGATATTTGTGCAACATTGTCATTAAATGGAGAAAATTGATGATGCATTACAGTTATTAAATAGTCTAATCTTTTCCACTGTTGATGGGATGGTAAAAGTCAGTAAGGAAACTCTTTTTAACATTCAAACTTGCTTGCAAAATGTACAAGAAAAGATCGATTTTTTGCAGCTTGAATCACAGCTACAGCAAGAAGAGTTACATCAAAATAGACAACATTCTGAACCTGTTTTTGTTCAGAACATTGAGACAACCACCCATCAGCAGCATGTTAATAATGTTACAGTTCATTCAAATAAAGCAGCAGTTGTATATGCAGATGCAGAAACTCAGTCTGCACTTCCCAAGCCCATCATCAGACCTTGGGAACAGCTTGTCCACGACAAGCACAGAACCGGTCTTGGATATGACAAGGACTTGTCATTTCATATTCCAGACTACGCCAAGCCCATCCATTTTCAGAGTGCTGGATTTATTCATGACAGTTCACCTGCTCGTCATGACAGTGCACCTCCAGGTGTTCCAGACTCTGCCTCTCTTCCACAGCAACAACAACAACAACAATTTGTAAAATTCCAACACTGTGACCGAGTTGGCCATTTGAAAGATCATCGTTTTGATCTTCATCCATGTAAGCACTGTCATAAAACCAATCATTTCTCACACAGATGCTTCAGAAACAAACGTCCTGCAAGAACAAAGATTCACCTTCATGGATCGCTTCTTGGCAATGGGCATCAACAGCGTAGAAGATATTCCAAACACATGTCAGAACTTGTTCCAGAATATTGAAAAGTCTTGTAGCTGAGTTTTCTCCATCATCTCACCTTGTATCTGACAGGGGGGGAAATGATGGTCATCTACAAGCTTCAAAGCCACATCAAGCGAGCCTGAGCTACACCCTGCCACACCAGTTTCAGAGTTGTAGCCAGAGACAAAGATGCCCCTGAGCATGCCTTCAGTTGGCAATCTGGGACACTTCCTCTAGCAGAAGACTTTAGCTTCTTGCCAGCTTTGGAAGAGTTCCGAGAACAAAATTGAGAACATTCCTCTAGCAGAAGACTCCAGCTTCTTGCCAGTATTGGAAGAGTTCCAGGAATTGGATTAAGCATTCCAGAGTTGTTGGTCATCCTTAAACCATCACAGGTTGAGACTTCCCTTTTCAGGTTGAAGTTTTACCTTTTATGCGGGGTGAGACCTCCCTTTTATGGTTGAAGGTTTCCTCTTTAAAACAATAGGATCACTTCCTCTAGCAGAAGACTTCAGTTTCTTGCCAGTTTTGGAAGAGTTTCGGGAACTGCACTAAGCGTTCCAGTGTTGGTGGTCATCCTTAAACCACCGCCCTTTATACCAACATTTTAGAGAGCACATTCAGCCCAGTGTTGCCATGCATATTTGCACATTTTGTATTACGGCTCTCTTCTTGGACTCATACATAACCCTTCGGATTAAAGAGGGGAATGTTGGACACCTAATCCTCAATGGGTTAGTGTGGAAGCCGAATGGACAAAAGGAGTCCAAGAGATCTTGGGATGTGAATCCCAACGGTCACATGATGTACTATAAATGTATATCATTTGTCAATAAAAATTGTATTGCATGTTTTATCTTTCATATCTCTCTTGTTGTCCATGTGTGTTTAACACAGAGAATGGGAAAGAAATTTGAATGAACTAATTAGTGTGTAGTTAATTTTAAGCAGTTGAAGCGTTTGCTTACAAATGCTTTGGTCTTGAAGATTGCAGATCTTGATCAGTTTGTAGTATGTGCGGATGCTTCCAAGAAAGGACTTGGTAGAGTCTTGACGCACGAAAGGTAGGTGGTATGTTATGAGTCCAAGAAGTTGAATAAGCACGAACATAACTATGTGACTCATGATCTTGAGTTGGAAACTATCATTCATGCCTTAAAGATGTGGAGGCATTACTTTCTTGGTAGGAAGTTTGTTTTGATGAGTGATCATAGTGGACTAAGGTACTTGTTTGACCAACCTAATCTGAATGCTAAGCAAGCTAAATGGTTGCCTACCTTCAGTGAGTTTGACTTTGAGATCTGATACATTAAGGAAAAGGAGAATTGGGTTGTAGATGCTCTCAGTAGGAGAGTGTTAGTGAATCATATTTCAGCTTTGAGCTTTTATGGGATATATTTACAGGAGTGGTTCTTGCATGCAAGCAGCATGATGAGAGGTACCAGTTGTTGAACCATAGGTTTTCGGTGCAAGGTGAAGGTGATAGAGATGAGGAGTATCAACTCACGGCAAATGGCTTGGTCAAATTCAGGAAGAGGATTTATGTACCAAATAGTAGTAAGTTGAAGAATCTTATCTTAAAAGAGTTTCATGTCGAGCCATATTCAAGACACTCAAGATATAAGAAGACTTTGGCAGTGGTTAAGAAGTTAAGTCATTGGTTGAACTTGAAGAAAGAGGTAGTTGAGTTTATTGCTAGATGTTTAGACTGTCAATGGGTGAAAGCATAGTGTAAGCATTCAGTTGGTTTGCTACAACATATTCTGATTCCATAATGGAAATGGGAGGCTATTTCCATGGACTTCATTATAGGTTTGTCGAGGACATCGAAGTAGCATGATTCCATCATGGTTGTGGTTGAAAGGTTGAGCAAGGTATCTCACTTCATTGCAGTAAAGTCTACAAATTCATCTAGTGAGATAGCTTAGATCTTCACCGGGCAGATAGTGAGGTTGCAAGAGTTCCCAAGAAGATCACCTCAAATAGAGATGTCAATTTCACTTTCGGGTTTTGGAAGGAGTTATTTGCAGGCTTGGGGACAGAGTTGGATTTCAATACATCTTATCATCCATAAACAGATGGATAGACAGAGAAGGTCAACATGATTCTTGAGGACATGTTGAGTATGTATGTCATGCATACGCAGAGGAAGTGGGAGGAGTATCTTCCATTGGTAGAGTTTGCATATAATAATGGGTATCAGGGATATTTGATGATGAGTCTATTTGAGGCTCTTTATGGATGAAGTTGTAATACTCCTATCAATTGGTGTGATCCAGTGAACAAGGTGTTGATTGGACCAGATATGTTGGCTGAGATGGCGCAGGAGATGCAAGTTATCAGAAGGAATTTGAAGGCAACACAAGACAGACAGAAGATTTATGTAGATCAACACGGAGGATTCAAGCAGTTTCGAGTTAGAGAGCATGTGTATTTGTGCATCAAGCCCAAGAGGAGATCTTTGAGGATTGGATCATGTACCAAGCTGGAACATCGGTATTGTGGGCCTTTTCTAATCCTTGAGAGGATTGGACCAGTGCCCTATCGACTTGCACTGCGTCCAACATTGAAAGACCATGATTTTTTCCATGTTTCATTACTTAGGAGATATGTCCAAGATGTTGATCATGTGATTGATTGATATGTATTGTAGATGGAACCAGAGGTAGAGTTCCAACCACAACCTCAGTGCATATTACAACAGAAATAGCTCATGCTTCGGAACAGAGCAATAGAGCAAGTTAAAGTGCAGTGGAAGCATTTTGGGCCCAACAAAGCTACATGGGAGATGGCTAATGAGATGCAGGGTTTGTATCCTTCATTATTTGTTGGTTCAAGCAAATGATTTTTTCGTGCGCGTTTGTGTGGTTGTAAATACTACAATGAGTTGTGTTATAAACTACAATAAGTGGTATGTTCGTTTTGTTTTTCAGCAGGATGTCATTGTAAATAGTGCATCAATCTATGATATAAAGCTGCATAGGTAGTATGTTTTGTTTTCAGCAATTTTCTGCTCATAGGGGTGATCGAACGCCAAGGACGGTGTTCCCAAGGGGGAGGGATTTGTAATCGCTGTAAGTTAAAACTTCATGTAATAAAAGAAAATAAAGGCAAAATAGTATTCCAAATTGAATGTTGGGAAAGCACTTTAGTGGGCATCACTTGTGCTTTAATTAATGGCTAAGGAAATTTTCAAAAGTAAAAAGGCAATAAATGGCATTTAATTATGAAAAATAAGGGAAATAGGAGAAAAGGATGATGAAGAGACACAAATTTGCATGCAAAAAGAATTAGAGGAAAATGAAGGGAAAATGAGACATCAATGATAAAAATATGTTAGAGAAATAGTTTATAGCTTTTGTCGCTTCAGTTTTTGCTCTCCCCTTTCATTCTCTCTCTCTCATACACTCTTGCACACTTAGATAATTCTTGGGGAACTTTATAATTCACTCATATTTAGAGAAGGAAAAGAAAATAGAAGCAAAGGAAAGCAAGGGGGCATAAGGAAAAGATTGAATCAGCAGCGTCAGCAGGAGGATTTTATAGGCAACAGGTTGCATGTGTGATTTCCTTGTTGAAACTTTATCATTCACTCATATTTGGAGAAGGAAAAGAAAATAGAAGCAAAGGAAAGCAAGGGGGCATAAGGAGAAGGTTGAATCAACAACTTCAGCAAGAGGATTTTGTAGGTAACAGGTTGCATGTGTGATTTCCTTGTTGGGATGTGAATGCATGGTACATGAATTTGTTTATTTGGTTCATTTGTTTCCATTGGCATGTGTTTTGTCTAGCTTGACAGTGGTTTCATCCTTGCCTTTCCATCTCTTAGATAGTCATGGTGTGATGGGATCCATTCTTGGTTGAGCTTTGGATTGTCAAAAAGTTTTGGAACCGAGTTATGTGGCCTCAAGAAAATCCCAAGGGTTGGGGGTGGAGATGGTTTTCTTCGGAAAGCCCTCGACCAATGGGTGGAGACAAGAAAATTCCTCAAGGTACAGTGAAGAAATTATGAGGCATTCAAACTGGGTTTGGTTTTGTGATCTGGGGATCGGTTTAGGTGAGATCATAGTAGCTTGAGTGTGGAGGTGGTTTAACCTCCAAAGTCCTTGGTTGATTATGTCTTGGTTTATCCCATGATATCTCGCATTCACACTTTGAATAGAGCATGAGGGTGATTAGCTGAAAGAAAGATTCAGTTTATCCCAACCTATGGTTGGGTGGTACGTGGAAGTCCCCTGGATTTTGTACAAGTTAATATGAGCTATTATTCTAATGTAATTAATGAACACATGTACTTGTTATTACGCAGATTTTATGGCTGATTTTTCATGGTTTCTATTCTAGTTATATGTCGGTTATAAGTGTGGTTCTATGATGTGCTCTAACTATGGCTCTTGTTCATGATTTGATAGTTTATTGAATGGTTGATGAATGCATGGGCTAACAAGTGTTGTTGCAGCTAGCTTGGAAGGGCATTGAGCCTTCTTGGCAATTCTCAGAGGAAGTTTAGAAATTTATGATCAGATATGCATTCATGACCTATAGCTTTCATGTTCACCATATGTTTGACGAAATGTTTATCATGTACTAGGCATGTTCTGCTCAAGATCTTGTTCAAGTTTTGAATGGTTAGCCTTGTTATCATGTTATTTATGATTCTGGAAAGTTGCAAGCAATTTTGGGCAGTGGTCTGAAGGCTTTCCTAAAAAAGTGGCATAGATCTCGCAGCTGCATGTATAGAACAGGGGTTTTTTGGTCACAACTACTCGCACACAGGCTTGTGCATGCATTTGGATCCTAATCACTGCATGCACAGTGTGTCAAGGGTGCGGTTGGGGTGTTAAGTTAGTGAAAAAGAGCTCCAACTTAGGGATTAATCACCTAGGGTGGTTGTGAGGCTCTTGTGTGGTCTATAGTCCTTGAGGGATGGTTGTAATTTTTTTGGTTAGTCGACCCCACTTCCATAACTGGAACTTGGAAGTTGGGTATATCATAATAACACTCAACTCATGTTTACCCCGGAGAGTTAGTAAAAGCAGGTAAATGTGGGAAGGAGCGATTACAAGTATTATACCATATGATGGTTTGTATTTTCATGATCTTGATTGTTTGCCTGCTTGTCAATGCATTGAAGTCTCTTTTTCAAACGGTAAATGTTATGTATGATTAAACCATCACTCTCTCATTCTCAACAGAAACCACCCAATTTTCCTCGGTTATTGAAGGGATTTTCAAATAAATCATGTACATAAGATTGCTTAAATATTTTGTTATTATTACAATGTACAAACAAAATGGGCTTGGGTCTTGCAACTACACAGTCTGGCAGTTATATTTTATGATCGTTGATACATTGGCATCATTGTACAATAAGACTCAAAGCCTATTAAATTATCGCTATATCTTTTGATTCTTGATAGAAACCACCCAATTTTCCTCGATCATTGGAGAGATTTTCAAATAAAACATGTACATAAGATTGTTTAAATGTTTTGTTATTATCATAATGTACAAACAAAATGGGCTCGGTCTAGAAGTTATATATTATGACCATAGGTACATTGGCATCATTGCACAATAAGGCTCAAACCTATTGAACTAATCAAACCATAGAAAATAAATAAAATTAAAATATTTCATAAATTAACTAATTTGGTTTATAATGTTAACTTTATAAATTTCTATTTAATTTTTTGTCAAAGAGTCGATTAATTCATGGTCAATCAAATTCCTTTATCTACCTAAGGTAGCGATAATAATAATATTATATGGTGGGACTTTCCATTGAGACATTATGATATTAGCACATGTTATTGACTCACTATTATATTATGAAATTAATATGTATTTTAATTATTTTATAAATGAACTTAGACTTATTTTTGGATGAAGTCCAATTTGAATCTACCAAGCATTCAAAGATGTCAAGTCTTTGCACTCTTACATTATATAATGGATTTCCTCAACCCTTTAAATATGTTTCAACATAACAAGTATCATTGGCTATGCAATACTATGGACTTGTAAACTATCATCCATAAACTCATTAAATATATATCTTAAACTTATTTTAGTAATTAATATTTGTTATTTTAATTTTAAAAACCAACATAACATTATCGTACATAATGTTTTACAACATCACTTCCATAGTGGGTAAAACCACCTCTTTTTTTTGTGAATAAAAAAAATTCATTAGATTTTCATGAAGAGCAAGATTATATAATATGTCTCAATGACCCCTTCTTCCTCATTCTGACCAGACTTGTTGGAAGAGTGTGTCGGAGGATGTCTAAGATGGAACTTTACAATCCTTATTTTTGCTTGGCATCGTAGCCATTTAGTAGTTTTAAGAAAACAAAAAAAACAACAAAGGCCAGTAGCAACATTTCATGGAGGGGTTTGAAGTGGGAGTACAAGGGCACTGCAAAGTTGCCATCACACTCATGCATGTTAAAATCTATATGCTCAACTCGAGCTTCTATATTATGAAGGTGGTCATTTGTTCTGCGATGGTCCCAACGGAGCGAATCCAATTGTTCTAGTATCGTGTTTTGGTTGTACTGAATGTCATTTTTGTAAGCAATAATCTCGTTGCAATCTTCATATCTGTGGTCGCGTAAGATGTCGCGATTGCACTAGATGTCGTGAGGCTATGTAGCTAAGGATTCCATGGTTGTAGGCGCCTCAATTCTTCATGGGGAACGAACTGGGGAGAGCTCCACCCCACCCTCTCGGGTCATGCTATTTGAAGTCTCTGAAGATGAGCTATTGTGAGGAACGAGGTGACCAACATTCCCCAAATTTCCACCCCCACAGCGTGGCCTCTTGCGGTGACGAGGCATTGTTCTGGTTGCAGGGGTGTTGATCAAATTGCGTTGTAGACACCCGGTAGTACCACAAGGGGCTACCAAACAATTCGCGAGAAGTTCGGGCCGAGTATCCCCTATCGCATAGACATCACCAATGGCCTCCCCAACAGCCTGAAAAGGGACCCCAGAGACACCAGAGTCAAAGAGCGAGACGAACCAACTACCACCCAGCCAAAATTCAAAGACTAACAACCCTTTGACCAAGTGCCACTGAAAGAGAGAATGAAAAGGTAAACCAAGGTGAGAAAAGCTTCCGAGTGTGAGCTGAAGAGACCTATAGAGAAAACCCAACTCGTTAGCCCCACCATTACCAAGATACCCAAATAAAAACCAAGTCCCTGAGACAGAGTCGTCACCACTCCAGGGACCCCAAAACCCACATATGATGCCCAGGATACTCCATGGAATTTCCTTTAAAACAAAGATCACAATTCCCAATTCAAAACCGTTGAGATAGATTACCTTGAGCCAGCAAAGCCAGCGGGTGCGATTGAAAGAGAGTTTTTAGCCTATTATAGTGCCAATACCCAAGTTTCCTTGTAGAAGAGAGCCAGGATCCCAAGTTCTCCTTCGAAAGCCACACTCCTGCCAGACTAGAATGGACCTGACTTCCGCAGTGCCACAACTCAAGAGCCAAAACCTCGACGAGCTTCTATGGTTTCCATAGCCCACTCCTTCAGCTTCCCGCTTACCAACATACATCACCCAAATTCCCAACTGAACCAAGATCTCTGCCACCCTGTTTATCATACACACAACCTCATCTAGAATGATCGTCTGGGAGGAGTATAAGGTGAAAAACGCCTGCGTTAAATGTCGCATGTGCGCCATGTGGTGAAGGGGGGAAGCCCCGAGGCCCGTCTTGTCATTGTTGGGTCACCCCATCAGGGGATATTGGGTAAAAACTTATAATCAATATAATATATTAATATTTATTAATAATTTTAATTTATAAAGTGTAATCAAACTATTTATAATTAGGGTAGGTGAATACAAAGTACCAATTATATATGGCACAATCACTAGACATAGACATTTATAAATTTTAAACCAATAATCATTTTAATTATTTTTAAAAACAATATAAAAAATATTTGATTATATTAATATTTTTAATCACTGAAACACTATGATATTACAAAACCAATATTCATTTTCAATTATTTTATTTTTTTCCAAAAGAAAAATCGTAATTTTATTAATGAAAACAAAATTACATGCTGCAGAGGCTTAATAGCATTCCATCATCTAGTCTATGACTAATGATCACAAATTCATACAAAAAAACAACTAAATACAAATGAATAGAAAAGTTAAGCTTTTCTCCTAGAGTTGGCATGGAAGAGACAAGAGCAACCGGATTCCGTCTATTCTTGTAGAGTCCTTGTCTAAATCTGAGATGTTTTATGTATGTTGTCATTTAATTCCACTAATATCCTTTTCATCTGGTATCTTTTCTAGCTGAACCAGGGTGATCCGTAAGTCTTTAATTTTTTTTATTTTGTAAACTTGGCATGAATACAACAACCGGGTCCGGGCAGGGAATTGAACCGGTAACTTCACATCAAAGAGTGTATTAACAAAACACTCAATCATCATCTATCAAAAACCCCATCATTTTCAATTATTTTATCCATCAATATAAAAAATATTTAAAATATTTGATTATATTAATATTTTTTCTTTTGTAATTATGGTGAATACAAATTGACACTTTTATAATTAGAAGGAAAAGTGAATACAAAATTATAAAGTCAAAAATATGATGTTAACTTAGAATTTCCTTTCAATAATAAAGTTGGCCTTAACCTAAATTTATAAATTCAATTTCCGTGTAAAAAAAATATCAAATTCAACATTCACAAACTGATATTCAAAATCAAATGACATTTGGGATTGTGACCAGAACTTGCATTCAAAATCAAATACAACATTCAAATTGTGAACAACATTGAGATCAAAAGGTTCCTACAAATTGTTTGGAAGTAAGACACAGATTGTTTGGAAGTAAGACACGGTTGAAAGAAAAGAGCCAACCAACTTGGAGAACTTGTATTCAAAATCAAATACAACATTCAGATTGTGAACAGCTTGGAGATCAAAAGGTTTCTACACATTGTTTGATAAGAGGTGGTTGAAAGAAAAGAGCCAACCAACTTGGAGATTAGGTACTCATTTTGATGAAAGGGTTCCTACAACATTAACAAAAACTTTAAATACTCATAAGCATCAAAAATTTAGACGACCAATGCCTTGATGAAGCCAAAGCCTTCAAGAAAGGGTTAAGGGTTGTCAGATAATCACCAACAGAAATTTACCACTTTCACCAACAAATAATCACCATTGTAACTATTTCCATTTTGCAATAAAATCCATGACAAATCTATCAAACTAAGAATTATATTTATAATAATTTTTTTGTCCTCCTGTTTTTTTTATTATAATTATGTTAAACATAAAAGGCATACCCTTTTCAATAGATCTTCTCAATAGATTTTTCAAACTTTTACAGTGGTGTTGAAAACCATTAAAAAATACATTGATTTTGTATAGAGATTAAATATGAACAACAATTATATATATATCGCCCCAAGGGTTAGCTCAATCGCTCAAATCAATGCTTGGCCGATCGGGAGGTCACAGGTTCAATTCTCCCCGAAACCCTTGGGGTTAGGCATAGTTATTGGCCGCGGGGTATGAGGGGCTTGATCAGCCAAGATATTTCCGTGGACATAGCGGCAGCCACCCAATGACTTGAGGGGCTTGATCAGCGCCGTAGCAGCCACCTAATGACTTGAGGGGCTTGATCAACCCAAATATTTTCGTGGACGTAGCGGCCACTCAATGACCAAGGTGGCCACCCAATAACCAAGGTGTCCGTGAACCACACCTATATATATATATATACACACCCAATGACCAAGGTGTCCATGGACCACAACTATATATATATATATATATTCAAAATTCGCTAATAACATTTGCAGTTGTTTCAAGCTTGTAAGCATAACAAGCTATACTTTATAATATTATGCACAAGTCTTACACTTGTGCATAATATTATGAAAAATATTGAACAATTGAGAAAAGGATTGAACGACATTCCATTATTGGCCACTGGTCTTTATAGCAATTTTTTTGTCCTCATATTTATTGTTAACAATGACTATGTTAAATATAAAAGACATACCTTTCTGAATACATTTTGCAAATTTTTACAGTGGTGTTGAAAACCACTAAAAAATACTTCGGTTTGTAAAGAGATTAAATTCATATTTCATATTAAGAAAGGAATTGAATAATAACTTATTTAAACATTTAGTACCCAATCCAAGTCACTACTATCTGATTGTTTTCACAATGCTTGAAGTTGGTATAGTGCAAGCACTAAACTCAAATCACTCCTCGAAACCTACGTATAATGTGTAAACGTTGAGATGATCCGAAAAATAAAAAAGAACAAGAGTAATAAGCACAATGATCACCCCTTTAAAATGTTACATTCTGTTTTTTAAACATGGATACTGCTACTTGTAATTTTACCATTGAAAATACAATATCTAAATCACAGAAATCCAAATTGAAACCCATGATACTAAACCCATGTTTTGAACTCCAACTTGTACAAAAGATTTAGATTCAATGGATTACAAAAATAATGGATGGGAAAAGTGATCATATTGTCAATGTCCATGACTGTCCAAATTGAAGCTATATGCTTGGATTATCCCTAAAATCTCCCCAAAACATCCTTGAAATCTGTCCAGAAATCCTTGAAATCTGTCCAGACATCCTGGAAATTTGTCCAGAATATACTTGATATCTGCCAAAAACATCTCTGAAATTTAATCAGAAAGTCCCTAAAATGTCTGGAACATCTTAGCGATGTCCAACAAACCCCCGAGTCCCTGACGAAGTCCCCACCAATTTGGGGGCATTTCGAAATGGTCCAAAAGTCCCCGGAATGCGGGAACACAAGATACCTAGGTTATTTTTCGGGGGCGGTCCCTGTGCAACATAGATTATTTGTATTGCCTTATTCGAAATCCGAGGAAACTCATCGAAAACAGATGATTGTTTCCTTTCTAGCTATGAATCAGATATGGAACTTGTGATTTGATTTGAAAATGATGGCTCAACTATGAAAGAATGAACGAAGAATCAGAATCCATTTGAAGATTCTCCGTGAAACTCGGGTGGCCATCCTATCAGTAAGTCCAAAATAGGATGGAAAATGCTATGCCCGCATCCCTCTTGAGCGCATTATTTGCTTCACCTCATTTAAAATCCGAGGAAATTCATAGAAAATAGAAGACCGTTTCGCCTCTAGTCCGTCCATGCCAATTCTATTATTGCCAGGTAGGTTGTTACATGGGCTGCCACCAATGACAAGATCGAAACCTCCTACCATATCTACCAGTTCCTGTAGTACGTCTCTGGTCAAATGTTGTACATCTTCTTTTTGAATTAATCTACCCGTTTGATTTGTTTTGATCCACCAGCTACTAAGGATAAGCCTGTTTTTTGGACATATCTCCACTGACACAACACATTTTAAATGTATTCCAAGACGATGCAAAGCAACCTCGGCACCACCAATACCAGAAAATAGAGAAAGGACATTCAGTCCATCCGGATAAAATAGTTTCAAAACAGACAAATGGTATGCAACTGTATCTATCTGGAATGCATTACCTAGGCATTGTATGCGATCAGTACGAGAAGATGCTCCACGAGTGTGATCTTTATCAAATCCCAGTATAAGCTCTATCTCATTAGGTTCCAGCGGAGCCATCTGATCTGGCCCCACCCACACCAAGTCCCACTTCTTACAGTTTTCAAGTATATGAGACTGCTCGTGTAATGTTGGATTTCCTTCTGAGGTTGTCAAAATAGACCTGAGAGCTTGGCATAGGACATCACTGACTCGTCCTGGGCACATGCAATTCAATTTTTCTCTATTATCCCAGGGAGGCCAAAACTTTTTTGTGTGAGGCAATGCTTCATGGATTGTCATAGGAGGCAGAGGCAGGACTCGAGACCGCCCATCTATAGGAAGGTTGTGAACGTAGCCTCTTGGCCTCGTACAAACTGAAAAGGATTTCGAGTCAACAAACTCTGGCCCTATGCCACCAAAATGACGAGTTATTGTCTCCCAAACATCTTTTGGTGCCATGGCCACATGTTCGTAGTAGAAGAATGGAGGCCCATGCATAGATGCCTTGATCTCCTTTGGACGCTGTTCCACAGGCCCAGGGTATACAGTAACTCCAAACCCAATAAGTTCCTCCAGGGATGGATACGGAAGCATTAAATGTTCATCATTCAATTCAACTTGTTCAGATTGCACTGTTTCTATGATATTTTTGTTCTTCAATATTTTCTTCTCTTGCACTTTAGGCATTTTCTTTTTTATTGAAGATGTTCCAGCTTTCCAGACAATATCTTCTTGCTTTCTTTTCCGATATTCTCTTAAACATGAGTTTTCATCTTCTGCCTCCAGTCCCTGCACATCAGTAAACATAATTTATACTTGGTAATTTCAATGCAAAAAACTGTGTCTACCTATATAATTCTTACCTTTAAACATGGCACATTGTATCTAATCTCATAGAACTTGGAAAATTCATATATCAAAATCTTAGAAAAAGGGCTATCTGGTCTCGAACAATAAATCCATCTCCAACAATTTGATTGCAGTCAAATTTCAAGTAAGATATAAACATCCTTTAAGATATTCAAACTTAATTCTTACCTTTAAACATGGCACATTGTATCTAATCTCATAGAACTTAGAAAATTCATATATCAAAATCTTAGAAAAAGGGCCATCTGGTCTCGAACAATAGATCCATCTCCATGTGAGAATAATGCAGAAATAGAATTAGTTGTGAGTAGTTGAACAGAATTAGTTGTGAGTGGTTAGGAATTGGTTGCACATATTCAGGAAGTTTAGGTGAGTGAGTTTCCTATATAAGTGTGATGTAATTGAACAAATAAATTAATGAAGTTGTGTGAGCTTTGTCTCACGTTTGCTGGTGTTTCTACTTGTGTATTTGTTTTAATTTGGTATCAGAGCTTTGTTAGTGTGGAGGCTCTGCGTGAAGGGGAGCACATTGCTGCGTGAAGGGAGGTTTATGGCTGCGTAGAGTGGAGGCTCATTAATCTGCGTGCTGATTAGAAGCTGCACCCGTTGCTGGAGAAAAGGGAGCCTGCGTGAATTGAAGCGTGCTTGAAGCGTGCTGCCTATGTGAATTGCGCTCGCTACCAAGACCTGCAAACCTGCCGTGGACCAGTCAAGAAAAGGGAGGCTGTCCGCTGATTGCAGGGGAAGAATCTGGAACCTGCGTGAGGAGGGAAACTATCTGCCTGCGTGAAGACTAGAACGCCAAAACCTCTGCGTGAAGCAAATGAGAACTGCGGTATTATTGTAATTTGCAGAGTTTTATTTATTAAATTTCTCAGGCAGTGAGGCCTGCGGTATTATTGTAATTTGCAGAGTTTTATTTATTAACCAGCTTCCCTGTACCTTAAGAAGCTTGCGATTTTTTTTGAATTTGGTCATTGGTGGAGAAATGGCTAATCCCCTTGCAGATTCATATTTAAATGAGTCTACAAAACTTGATGGAGAAAATTACGTCAATTGGAAATTTAAGCTCATAACAGTACTGGAGGCATACAATCTCTGGACAATTGTCAAAGGTGACGAGACCAAGCCTCAACCTACTGCCACTCAAGATTTGGAGAAGCGTGAAATGAAAGCAAGGGTACTGCTACGCATGTCAGTGAAGGACAATATTATTCCTCACATTCGGGACTGTGAAACTTCAAAGGCGACATGGGACACCCTCAAAGGCTTGTATGAAACTACTAATGCAAATCGTATTTTATTTTTAAAAACAAAGCTGCTATCTATCAAAATGGATGCCAATGAAAGCATTAGCAACTTTGTTTCCCGAATTAAAGACTTTAGTGATAAGCTTGGTGATATTGGTGAAAAGGTTTCTAGTACAGACTTGGTAACTGTTGCTTTAAAGGGGTTAGTCCCCAACTATAAAGTCTTTATTTCAGCTCTCTCAGCTAGACCGACACCTCCTACATTTGAAGAATTGGCTGGAATTCTTCTTCAAGAAGAAGAGCACATGAAAAATTTTGAGTTGGAGTCAAATGGTTCTGATTTGGCTTTGACTGCAAGAGGCAAAAGACCATTCCGAGGGAGACCATGGGACAGGAACAGAGGCCGTTTTCAAGCAAAGCAGAAAGG
>APFE030469182.1:0-13530 GCA_000404065.3 Pinus taeda
ACCCCAATCCAATAACCCTCGATTAGAACATAACCATAGTTCCCTTGATCAGATCTACAAGATACCATGGATAGAAAACTATCATGCCCAAAACCACATGCGAAATCCATGCACAAAACCATAGGTAGGTTCGCCCACCTAATATAGGGTCCAAAAAAAATTTCTTGGGGCACTGCCTAGACCTCGTGTAGGGGGCTACTGCCCCTGTACATACCACCCTGTGAGCCCCTGGTAGCGCTCGACGCAACATACATGGGATGATACTGCCCCCCTGGGACCCCCAGCGCATGGGGTAGTCGTTGAAAGAATATAACACAACCCAACATTCTTCCACTTGTTTTCTTTTCAAAGAGGGCCAAGGAGATCTTAGTCATTAATCCATCCCTGCAACGTCCATCGTTTCTCTACACCAAGAGAACTTCTCAGTGCTCACATACTTTTTCAATGCATTTGCATTATTCTTCAAAGTGTCCACCTTTACCAGCAACACCTTTTTGTCCTCAACCACATCCCTCACAAAGTGATACTGGACATTAATGTGCTTTGTCTTTGAATGATAAGAAGGGTTCTTTGCCAAGAAAATTGCATTTTCGCTGTCACAGTCTATCCTTAGAGATCGTTGTACTAAGCCCATACTTGAACACAATCTCTACAACCAAACTGCTTGCTTGCTTGCATGCGTGGCTGCCATGTATTCTGCCTGTGTAGTTGAAAATGGCACTACAAATTGTCTCTTACTCATCCAACTGATTACACCTCCAAATAGGTTAAACACATACCCACTTGTAGATCTTCTTTGATCCATATCTCTGACCTATTCTGCATCAACAAACCATGGATGTCCAAAACTCTGTCCAATCTTGGGCTTTCTTGGTAGCACAAACCATAATCACTAGTGCCACGCAAATACCTGAAAACGCGCTTCACTTTTGTCCAATGCTCCTTCCTTGGTTTTGACATAAACCTACTCAATACTCCCACTGCATGTGCAATGTCTGGTCTAGTACAAACCATTGCATACATGAGGCTACCGACTGCACTTGCATATGGAACACGGGACATGTCCTCTTCCTCTTCTTGTGTCTTGGGATATTGTTCAACATATAACTTTACACATACAGGAATAGGAACCTTCACCAGTTTACTATCTTAGATATTAAACCTATACAATATTGTCTCGACATACTTCCTCTAATTTAACCAGAGATTCCTCTTTGCCCGATCTCGTTTAATTTCCATGCCCAAAATATAGTTTGCAGCACCAAGATATTTCATGTCGAATTTGAAGGACAATTGGGTCTTCAAATCCTAGATAATTTCTTTTTCATTTCCAACCAACAATATATCATCCACATATAAGACCAGATAAATGACACGGTCACCAATTAATTTAAAATACACACAGTGATATGGTTTTCTTCTGGTGAAGCCAAGTCCCTATATAAATGTATCAAATTTCTGATACCACATCCTTGGTGACTATTTTAACCCATACATAGACTTTTTTAACTTGCATACCAGTTATTTCTTACCGTTCACCCCAAAGCCCCCAGGTTGCTTCATGTAGATCTCTTCTTCGAGATCTCCATGAACAAATGTTGTCTTTACATCCATCTGCTCTACCTCAAAATCAAAAGCAACAACCACAGATAAAAGTAATCTAATAGAAGCTACTTTGGAAACAGGAGAAAAAATATCACCAAAATCAATTCTTGGCATTTGGGAATAACCTTTTGCTACCAACCAAGCTTTGTATTTCTCCACCTTTCCTTTTGCATTCATATTCTTCTTGAACACCCATTCAATGCCAATGCGTTTGCTTCCAATTGGCAACTCCACCAGATCCCAAGCCTCATTTTTGTGCAAAGATGCCATTTCATCAACCATGGCCTCTTTCTAGAGTTTTCCATCCTCTGAATCTACTTCTTCCCTCATCGTTCGGGGATCATCATCAGTAATAGATATAGAAAAAATTGAACAAAAGTAGATGGACTATACCTTTTTGGCCACCTTCTTTCTCAAACTGATCTTCTCATAACCAGAGTTTGTGGCTCTTCATCTTTTGATTCCTCTTCTGCTATAGAGTCTGATTCTTCCTCCTTTAGCTCAAACTCTATCTTCTTAGGTTCCTTTGGTAAGAATTCATGTTTAATAACATCTTTCACCTCTCTAAACACCACATCTCGGCTGTACACAACCTCCCTTGTTTCTGGGTTCAAAAGCTTATAACCTTTTAAGCCATCCTTATACCTAATAAATATGCACTTTTTAGATTTACTATCCAACTTTGTAATTTTCTCCTTTGGAACATGTACATGTGCATCACATCCAAATACCCTTAGATGCGAAAGATAAGGTTTCTTACCAGTCCATACCTCTTGTGGAGTCTTATCCTCCAATGCTGATGAAGGTGATCTATTGACCAGGTAACATGCAGTCTCTACTGCCTCTGCTCAGAATTCCTATCCTAACCCGACACCACTGTGCATGCTTCTTGCCCTTTCCTTCAACATCTTGTTCACTCTTTCCACAACTCAATTTTTCTTAGGTGTGTATGGAGTATTCTTTTGTCGTGATATACCACACTTCTTATAGAACTCTTCAAATTTCTTATTGCAAAACTCTCCATCATTATCTGTCCTCAACTCCTTTATCTTCTCTGTTTCCACCAGAGCCTTAAATTCTTTAAACCTGTCAAAGACTTCAGGTTTCTTCCTAAGGAAATATATCCATGTATTCCTTGAGAAGTCATCCATAAATGATACATAGTACACAGGCTTTCCCAGTGATAGAACCGACATAGGTCCAAACACATCACTGTGCACAAGCTCTAATATCTATTTTTCTCTCTTATCACCAGAGGGGAAAATCACCCAATTCTCCCATATACACAATTTTCATAGAAATAAAAATCTAGAGATCTATTAGACATGCCTTCTATCATACCATTACCATGAAGTATTTGAAGGCCCTTCTCTCCAATATGTCTAAGCCTTTGATGCCATAACATGGTCTTTTATCCAGAGACCACTAGATTTTCTGCTCCACTTTCAGGAACCATAGAACTATTGCACCCACCAATAACATTGCTACCTTGAAGCTTGTATAGAGTTCAAATCTAAACTCCCTACATCAATACCAGTGCTCCCCGAACCATCTTGCGGGTATCTTTCTCAAACACTCTTTTTACAACTTGTATCATCCAACTTGCTTATAGAAATCAGATTTTTGGCCAATGCAGGAATATGCAGAACACCTGGAAGTGTTCTAATCCTTCCACCGTGCAAGTTCAACTTGCATCTTCCATGATCAATGATTCTATCCTTCCTGTCATCCCCTAAGAAGACATCACCACCACCATATTTCTCATACTCACAGAACCACTCTTTATGGGCAGTGAAGTGAAAGGATGCACTTGAGTCAATCAACCATGCCTCATTAGCTACATGTGTACTTGAAGAAGAAGCCAAGTACACATCCCCACCTTCATTTGAGGTAGTATTTGCCTCTATAGAAGGAGCATAATCGAATCCCTTTCCTTTCTCATGAGCTTTAGATTTACAGTCCCTTTTGTAGTGTCCTTCCTTTTCGCATTTCCAGCACACCTTTACAGGTTTTCTTGGAGATTTAGATCTCCCTCTATATTTAGATCTCCCACTCGAGGATTTTATTTGTTTCTGTTCTAGGACTGTCCTCATACAAACAAGGCATCACCATTCTAGCCCTCCATATTTTTCCGTCTCATCTACTCTGACAGCAAGGATGAGACTATTTCATCAAACTGTAAGGCAGTTGCATTGTTACCTATTACAACAACTAGACTATCCCACGAATCTGGTAGAGAACACAAAAAACTGATGCACTTATCTTCATCTGAAATTTTAATATCAACAGATAATAACTAGCTTACCATAGTATTAAATGTGTCCAAATGCTCTATCACTAAGTCTCCATCTTTCATCCTTAGGTTATACAACTTTTTATGTAGGAACAATTCATTCACCAGAGACATAGATTTGTACAAAGTCCCTAACTTGTCCCATAAAGCCTTCGTTGAAGCTTCCCCTGATACATTCAGCAATACTGAATCTGAGATACACAATCATATTGTGTTCTTTGACTTTCGATCCAACTTTTCCCAGTCTTCAGCTGACATTGCTATTGGTTTAGTACTCGAATCTACTGTGATCCATTGATCTTTATCCACTGCAAATCCTCCATCTTGAGTTTCCTTAACTCAAAACTTTGACCATTAAATTTCTTGATCTCTATCTTTCCACTACTCGCCATATTATTTCAACACAAAAATCGATCCCACACATCTCCCACTGAATAGGGTCTACCCTAGGCCCGAGCAAAAACCCCTCAGCAGCAAAGACGTTCCCTTGAGGCCAAAACAACTTTGATACCAAATGTAGGTTTTAACCCCATACATAAATTACCTGCATACGAATTCCAAAAACCGAAAATAAATAATGGCGAAAGCATAAAGCATAAAGCATAAAACATATATACACATAGATTTTCCCTGGATCCCAAAACTGGGACTACCATATTGATTTTTCATTATGCTCTTTGCAATGTGATGCAGGAGCATCAAGAACTTTTTCTCCATTTGTAAATATGGGGTGTGACAATGTTAATTTGTAAATATGGAGTGTGATGATTTTTAATATTTTATTAATTAATTTGAATTAAATAGGAGAAGGTGAGGATTTATGTAAATATCCTTTTATTAGTAAAAGGATATGAGGAAATTTAATAAATTGAATAATTTTAGGGATAAAAACCTATCCTTTAGGGATGTTAAGAGATTTAGGGGTTGTTGAGGATTTTAAGGGATTGAGCATTTAATTAGTTTATTTTCAAATTTGTATAAACAGGAAGGGGTTTTGAGAGAAAAAATAGAGAGGAGTGTGTGAGGATTGAGCAAGGTTCTCCTTGGGAGCCTTCCGCAGTTTGTAAAAGGGCCATAGATTTGCATATCTGGCCATGAATAGAAAGCTCTGTTGGAATACTTGTTTTATGTGAATATGAATATGTTGAATTCGATTTGTATGGACATGGTTGTGTTTAACAATTTCTGAGATATGTTTCTGCACGTGGTTGCAGAAATCGGTGTTATATAACATTGAATCGCATGAAGTGCTGATGATGTGTGTTCATTACTGAATCCGGTTGCTTGTTGTTTTTTCAACACGCAATTGTGTGAGTGTTAATCATTAATCCGCTTGCATTCTGTGTGATAATATACCGCCTTAAATTGAATGGTGTCTCGCAGAATTCTTGAATCTCCACCTCAGTTTATCCTTGAATTTCATACCTGGAAGTTATATGTGTATTCTGGTTATGGCAAGAACCATTGCGAGTTTCATTAGCAGACCTGCGAATTTATAACTGAAGTTTCAACCATATCGGTCCGAGACTGTATTAGCGTGGAGAGGCCTTTTGAATTGGTAACTGTGAGCTCGTCTTACAAAGCCTCTCGGAGCGCAGCGTAACAGAGTGCTATAGTTTAAAACCTGAATATATATGTTAGACTGATGGCGATCTAATATCATTTAACTGTGACAGCCACGTGATTTTGTCTGAGATTCCACAGGAGCGCTTAGGATTATATGATCTCTCGCTTGATTATATGTTCTTCATATTATATTTATTCAGCGTTGGAGCTCCAGCCCTATCGACGACCAAGCGCAATTAACACAATTGCTAAGTTTGCAGCGAATACATTTTCTGGTTCATAATAAGAGGGAAAAGGGACTCCGAAGGAGCTTCGAATGGCATCGCATTGACCGATGAAATGCAGCCACGGACATATTAAAGACTGTGTCAATTTGCGTCGGATTCGCATGTTCGAAGGGAAAGGATCATCGTTTGAGCAAGCGTGATACATATACATATCGAATCGAATTGGTATAGATCGGAGATATATATATATATACCCGGTGCGATATATATATATGCTTTCATTCATAACCTATGGTTTGTGCATGTCACCAGGACCGCAGACTCAAATGAAGAACGATATATATCTCAACCGAGACAGCATAGTAAGCGGATATGTATATCCATCAGTTCATGAGTTTTGAGCCTTTGTTTTGAATAAAGGCCAGCCTGTAACCAGTGCCAAGGGGAGCAGAGAATATAGGTCCAGCTATGTAACTGACGTTGATATCAAGAGGAAGGGAGAATATGTTGTGGCGCATATAATATGAATGTTCATATATATTGTGGGCCCAATTGCATGTTTCTTTTAAGAATTCATGAAGCACACTGTGTATCCAACAAACGCATTATGTGTTAACCAAGAAGGGTTTTATAAGTCCTGAGATTACAACGATTTGAGATAAGCTTCCGGAAATTCAAGTGTACGCTCTGGCGTGCGTTGAAGTGCATGTTTTATATGCATAGTGATCGGAGGATCCTGATTAGAGTGGCGCAGCGAAAGCGTGGTTGGACTGCATCAATATTTTGGTATCAGAGCCTGGATATGTATGAAAGATCATGCAGGTATTGTGTTTGGTTAATTTTGATTTGAATTTTACTGACAAGAAATGGAATGAGAATTGATGGTTGCAGCAAAGAAGAAGCCTAGCAAAGAGGGAATTGTCGCTGATAGCTGAAGTTGCCAGGAGAGAATCAGATTTTAAATCTGATTGACAGAGGAAGCATAAAGATTGCTGTAACAGATTTGAGAAGTGGTGAGATTCTGAAGGTAATTGAAGTACAGGCAAATTGAAAGACAAGATCAGACTGAGACCTTGAAGGTAAGGTGATCTGGGTTTATTTGAATTTGAAGATTGTAGTCTTTGCATTAAAGCAGAAGTATTTTTGCAACTCCCAAAAGGAAAATCCATAGAAGACATGTTTAAAATTGCTAACAGAAAACTGGTGAAAGCATAGGTGTGGCAGAACCTTGAGGAAATCCAATAGAGATTGGATAAGGAAGACAGTTGTGAACATGCAGATGAGTTGAAGCCAGAAAGAGCAAAGAAAAGTTCTCGAAGGAGGTTCTGGAGATAGAGAACCAATTGCTTGCCAAAATACCGAGTGAGGAGGGCTTGGTGAGGTAAGTGGTGGTAAGATAGGACTTGCTGCTGAAGAGGCTTTAGTACAACTCATAGTAAAGTGAGTGAGGAACTCATAGAGATGGAAAGGATGATGACTAGTGACAGTCGTCACAAAGGTTCTGAAATAAACCACAGCAGAGGACAAAAGGAGGAGGATGCCAAGGCAATTGGCATACAGAGAAAGTTAAGAAAAGAGGAATATGAGAGGGAGAAGGCTGAGATAGAAGTTCAACTTGAGGTGTTAATGGAGATGTTGCAGAGAAATAAGGAAGACCAGAAGCGTGGTTATGTCATGAGAAAGAAGGTGAGGTAGCAGAGACTACAAGAGAAGTGGAATCATCACGTAAATTTGCAGTTGATAAAGGAACTAAGGGAACTTGAACAGGTTATAGATGCGAGGCAGAGGATAGAGAAACTCGAAACAGTTGAGATACAGCAAAAGGAAGATGTTGAAGTTTCGATATGTTACCCAGAGAGTGGACCATTACTTTTTGAAAGTGATGAAGAGCTAGAGGAGTTGAATCATATGAATGATTCAAAGCAGCCCGAAGATTTGATGACTGAAGCATCAAACAAGACCGTAAGGTCTTGTGATTTTAAAAATAATGATTTCTGTGTGATTGCAGGTTTGGAAGAAGTTGCAAGTGATGAACAGAGGAATGTTGCAGAGGGAAAGGACGATTGGGAGGCCGCAACATTCATATTGAAAGCTAGAGCAACATGTGAGGCGACATTTATAGTAGCAGCAGCAGAAAAGGTGATCAAAACAAGTGAAGAGCAAGCAAGAATGAGAGCTCAGCAATCAAGGGATGGAAATAATCAGCAAACAGAGGACATACTGGACAAAGAAATTGAGTTGATAAGGAGGTTAATGATAAAGACATCCCAGAGAAAGACAGCTAAAAGAAAGAAAAAGAGCGACAACAAGGAAATGACAGTGAAAGATTGCAAGAGCAGAGCAAGTGGAGCACTACAGCACAAAATATGGCAACCTGGAAGACAACAACAGATGACAACAGCAGTGAAGCAATCGACAAGCACAGAAGGATTACAAAATAAAATTTGGGATCCAGGAGGAGATATCCAGACTTATGACCAGGTGGTCATGAATTTTCTTACATGGGGAGTCTGATGCAGGAGCATCAAGAACTTTTTCTCCATTTGTAAATATGGGGTGTGATAATGTTAATTTGTAAATATGGGGTGTGATGATTTTTAATATTTTATTAATTTAATTTTGAATTAAATAGGAGAAGGTGAGGATTTATGTAAATATCCTTTTATTAATAAAAGGATATGAGGAAATTTAATAAATTGAAGAATTTTAGGGATAAAAACCTATCCTTTAGGGATGTTAAGAGATTTAGGGGTTGTTGAGGATTTTAAGGGATTGAGCATTTAATTAGTTTATTTTCAAATTTGTATAAATAGGAAGGGGTTTTGAGAGAAAAAATAGAGAGGAGTGTGTGAGGAGTGAGCAAGGTTCTCCTTGGGAGCCTTCCACAGTTTGTAAAAGGGCCATAGATTTGCATATCTGGCCATGAATAGAAAGCTTTGTTGGAATACTTGTTTTATGTGAATATGAATATGTTGAATTCGATTTGTATGGACATGGTTGTGTTTAACAATTTCTGAAATATGTTTTTGCACGTGGTTGCAGAAATCGGTGTTATATAACATTGAATTGCATGAAGTGCTGATGATGTGTGTTCATTACTGAATCTGGTTGCTTGTCGTTTTTTTCAACACGCAATTGTGTGAGTGTTAATCATTAATCCGCTTGCATTCTGTGTGATAATATACCGCCTTAAATTGAATGGTGTCTCGCAGAATTCTTGAATCTCCACCTCAGTTTATCCTTGAATTTCATACCTGGAAGTTATATGTGTATTCTGGTTATAGCAAGAACCATTGCGAGTTTCATTAGCAGACCTACGACTTTATAACTGAAGTTTCAACCATATCGGTCCGAGACTGTATTAGCGTGGAGAGGCCTTTTGAATTGGTAACTGTGAGCTCGTCTTACAAAGCCTCTCGGAGCCGCAGCGTAACAGAGTGTTGTAGTTTAAAACCTGAATATATATGTTAGACTGATGGCGATCTAATATCATTTAACTGTGACAGCCACGTGATTTTGTCTGAGATTCCACAGGAGCGCTTAGGATTATATGATCTCTCGCTTGATTATATGTTCTTCATATTATATTTATTCAGCGTTGGAGCTCCAGCCCTATCGACGACCAAGCGCAATTAACACAATTGCTAAGTTTGCAGCGAATACATTTTCTGGTTCATAATAAGAGGGAAAAGGGACTCCGAAGGAGCTTCGAATGGCATCGCATTGACCGATGAAATGCAGCCACGGACATATTAAAGACTGTGTCAATTTGCGTCGGATTCGCATGTTCGAAGGGAAAGGATCATCGTTTGAGCAAGCGTGATACATATACATATCGAATCGAATTGGTATAGATCGGAGATATATATATATATACCCGGTGCGATATATATATATGCTTTCATTCATAACCTATGGTTTGTGCATGTCACCAGGACCGCAGACTCAAATGAAGAACGATATATATCTCAACCGAGACAGCATAGTAAGCGGATATGTATATCCATCAGTTCATGAGTTTTGAGCCTTTGTTTTGAATAAAGGCCCGCCTGTAACCAGCGCCGAGGGGAGCAGAGAATACAGGTCCAGCTATGTAACTGACGCTGATATCAAGAGGAAGGGAGAATATGTTGTGGCGCATATAATATGAATGTTCATATATATTGTGGGCCCAATTGCATGTTTCTTTTAAGAATTCATTAAGCGCACTGTGTATCCAACAAACGCATTATGTGTTAACCAAGCAGGGTTTTATAAGTCCTGAGATTACAGCAATT
Organism: Pinus taeda; assembly: GCA_000404065.3. Classification (NCBI taxonomy): domain Eukaryota; kingdom Viridiplantae; phylum Streptophyta; class Pinopsida; order Pinales; family Pinaceae; genus Pinus; species Pinus taeda. The sequence goes on from APFE030469182.1 coordinate 9,969, forward strand.
TGAGATAAGCTTCCGGAAATTCAAGTGTATGCTCTGGCGTGCGTTGAAGTGCATGTTTTATATGCATAGTGATCGGAGGATCCTGATTAGAGTGGCGCAGCGAAAGCATGGTTGGACTGTGTCACAATGTTACAATACATATATATACATGTTGAAGCATCTGTAAACCCCAATCCATTAACCCTGGATTAGAACATAATTGTAGTTCCCTTGACCGAATCTAAAAGATACCATGGACAGAAAACCATCATGCCCAAAACCATGTGAAACATCCATGCGCAAAACCATAGGTAGGTCCACCCACCTAATATAGGGTCCAAAAATAATTTCCTAAGGCGCTGCCCCATACCCCATGCATACCCCTTGACAGGGGGGGTAGATGCCCCCCCCCCTTGTGACCCCCCGATGCGATGTATAGGGGAGGCTTTTGCCCCCCTTGTGACCCCCCGCGTGTGGGGTAGCTGGGGAAAGAATATAACACAGCCCAACAAAATATAAGCTAAATTTGGAAATAATTAAAAATATTTTAATATAAAAAAATATTGACAACATATATAAGATGTTAAATTCAATCATAAAAAATATTACTATCATATTTTTTATAAGATGTGGTAGGTGTGGAAAACTATTTATTGCCACATTAGACAAATAGAAAAATCCTTGAGATGGGGTTGATGCAAAGCATTCAATAATCAAGTATAATGACATGCCTAGTGGCAAGGATTAAATTTAGCTTGAAGTCTTTCAATCACCAAAATAGTTATAATAAGAGACTCCAACACTATCATTGGCCACTTGCACTTGAACATAACTCCAGTAGATCAAGACTCTTTTAATCCATAAAACATAATCCAATATCTAATCTCATTCATTGAATATAAATAATTTCACATGTTAAGAGCACTAGATTCAAAAGTTGACAACCTTTTAATGCTTGAAAATTTTATGGAACCATATGAGTCAATGAAACCTTGACCTTCCAGCTAGTGGGTCAATGTAGGCCCATCAAAACTACAACCCAACTCGAATTAGCCCCACGACAAGGAGAAGAGCAATGTAAATTGATCATACATGTGGAGCGAGCGAATTGCACAAGGAAAAGGATGGAGGGGTAGGTGGCAAGCTTTTTTAATAATGTGGAGGGTTGGTTTGAGAAATCTCATCTGAAAATCCTGGTGTGTTTTCCCCCTCAGGCTATGTGAAGAAGTTGGGGTAGTACTCCCAATGCACCAAAGTAGGAAATGAATTAAATTATTCGTGGGAAATAGGGATTCAAATGTTATGCTTCCTCAAAATTCATCAACTAGTAATCATGCGAGGAATTGCCTTGTTAGGATCACAAAGCACTGAGAGAGATGGTGGTGTCTGAAGACACTGTTGCTCTTCCAACAAGATGAATTAACATTAATTTTTCCAACCTTTAAATAGGCTACATTGGAGATGAATACCATGGGAAAATATGTGGGTGCTCGTATGCATGGAGCTCAAAACCACCAGTAATTTGTTCGAGTCAGGTTTACCTGATCCACCCAAACAATCCCCTCCTCAAAGTTGACTATGAGAGATTGACCTAGTCCAATTCAACAACCTTCTCATCTGAGTTTTCACATTCCTCACCTCAAGCCAGGATACTAGTACACCTTCCACCTTGGTACCTCTCCAGATGGTCCATTCCACAACTTGATGAATCCATGCACCACTTGCATTTCATGTATGCTTGAGCAAGCTCTTAAGGCCTTATAACTATGTGTGCTCCCACAGAACATGTCCTCCTAAACATTTGGTCTTACAACTTCCCAGGGAAACATTTTCCTTGGACCCAAATATTTTGGGTGTTCAGTTATTACACACTAGCTCCTTCATTGACTCCATCTTCATTTTCATTTTATTCATACCACCTCTCTCTTTGTTATATCTTGCTCAATCCATACTTTGTTCTATCCTTTCAACATGATTTCACTTGGTCCATGTGATCTCTCATCAACAAAGCTCATACCCATGATTGCATCTCACCAATGAAACTAGAATCTCATTGAAGCATTTTGTCAAACACTTTACGAGCATCCTTTGACATTACCATTGCATTTTTTTTCTAATGTTTTCACCCAATGATGGACTCAGCTCACCCTTCATTCTAGGGGAACTAGCTAGCTAGCTGCCAATATTTAGGGTTTGAAATCGAAAAAACCCATCTATATGTTTGCACATTACACCACTGAATGAAATGCAAGGGTCATTGGAGTCGAAGTTCCATAAATAGATGAATACAGAAGCAAGGAAATCATGCAACCCATTCCTGATTTCTTTAAGTGTGGAAATATCTTAATAATGTAGCCTTCCATGGAAAAATCCAATGTAACACAGAAGTTGAAGCATGGTTGTAAGAATAAATAGTGAAATAGCTCTGTTGTACATGTTGGGTTATGCTAGAAACTAATTATGGTCTGTCAGCTGCCTTTATGTTTCATACAAAGTTGCAATAGGATTTTATGAGTAATGCAAAAATCATGTACATTTAGCATCTATAGGTAGTCATTATAGAACCCAATATATGCAAGATCACTACTTGGAGATAGTAAGTGGCTCCATTGGAGAATGTATAGTATGGAGAACCACACGAAACCAGCTGCGTTGGAGAATGTACAATATGGATAAACACACATTAAGTTGGATACTATAGTGGGAAAGGAAGCAAACTGACAAATAAAAAGTTGAACATGGATCACAGTGAACGATTCAAGTCACATAACATAAGAAATTATTGTTGTGTATGTGGAATAACAATAGAAAAACACTAACTTCTATAACTATGAAATATCCTTTTTCTTCTCTATAATATCTTAGAAATACGTGTAGTTTGGTCATTTTCCTTATTATTTTCATCCATATCGATGCATTTGGAGTGGAAAAAATGGAGGAATCAGCTCACGGGATCATTTTTACCAACAAGACCCAATTTGGCGAAACATGGTCTGAAACCTTTTAGGAATGTTTTGAGGCATCAAACGACATTTTTTTGGGGGTAAAAATTTGTTAATTTAGTGCAACAATTTTTGTGTTATTCTACACATAGAGACCTTTCCAACGGGGCAAGAAGTGCATCAATCAGAGTCCATATGCAAAAGTTATGCCACTTAGAAGTTGATTTTCCTGTTTTCACTCCTATAGTTCGGGAGGATGCCAAGTCAGCCCCGTTATTTATGGAAAAGGGGTTGGCCATGTGTTTTTGATGTAAAATGCTCTAGAATTGTCTACATTGTAACTCTAGTTAAGATTTGATGTATTCAAAATTAACCACTAGTAGGCTATCAGGTCGTGTTATAACCTGGTCACTAGGAGGAAGAGCCATTCCATTCTTTCAAGAGCATTGTGTTCCATAGATGAGCAAAGGTAGCCAAGAGAGATAGGAGTTAGAGTACACAGAGAGGATATGATCCGGATTTAAACAGGAACGCAACAAAATACAGAAATAACCATATACACAAAGATGCAGTGGAAATAATGCTTCATTTCATTAATGGAAAATACCGAAATATGCTTACAACCAGAAATGGAAATAAAC
>APFE030469182.1:24691-35538 GCA_000404065.3 Pinus taeda
AGAAACAATGAAAAACCCTTCACATCCCAAAACCTAACCCTAGAAGATGAAACGCCAAATTGTGGGCCCCGTTTGGGTGAATTGGTACATCAATTTCCCGGGGTCGTAACTTTGGCATATGATCTTCGTTTGACGAATACGATAGCTCGTTAGAAAGATCTATCCAAGAACTACCACTTTGGGAAGGACAACATCAGTCCATGGACCCATGTTGCCCCCAGATTTCCCAAAAAACATCGTTTAGGGCCTCAAAACGGCTCCGGAAGTTTAGGATCCGAAAAACTGCTAAAAATAGTAAGTTGTGCTACAATTAAGGAAACTGAAAAAGCTGAGAGAAATAATGATGGGGTTCCAGATGGACTTGGCAGGTGGCCACCAATATCCACCTGGATCACGATATGTGCACTATAGTAGGTCATGGGCCACAAGCATTACTTCTTTGTATTTGCAGCCATATTTCTAGACAGAGAAAGAGAGCGAAGCAACCTCACCTTCCAGTTGGGTTTTCTCCTGAAAGGGTTTCCCAGAGAGAATATCTTGTGTCTTGTGTGTGTGTGTGTGCTTATTTTGTTATTCTCTATTTTTCTGCATAATTTCCATTCGCACGCATTCAATAGTTACAGTTAGATTAACATATCTTAAAGTTTAATAAATTGTAATAATGTAGAATTTTCAGAGTTTTAATATAATATTATTAGATTTGTTGTGACGAATTGTCTAGTCGAATATCCACAGAAGTTTATGGATCAATTTGTCTACACAGTACACCACTGAATGAATTGCAAGGGTCATTGGAGTCAAAGTTCCATGACTAGACGAATACAGAACCAAAGAAATCATGCAACCCATTCCTGATTTCTTTAAGTGTGGAAAGATCTTAATCATGTGGAAAGATCTTAATCATGCATCCTTCCATGATAGAATCCAATGTAACATAGAAGTTGAAGTAGGGTTGTAAGAATAAATAGTGAAATAGCTCCGTTGGACATCTTGGGTTCTACTAGAAACTAATTATGGCCTATCAGTTTCCCTTCTGTTTCATACAAAGCTGCAATAGGATTTAACGAGTAATGCAAAAATCATGTATGTTGAGCATCTGTAGGTAGTCACTATAGAACTCAATATATGCAAGAGCACAACTTGGGGATAGTAAGTGACTCCATTGGAGAATATACAGTATAGAGAACCACACGAAACCAACTACGTTGAAGAATGTACAATATGGAGAAACATGCATTATGCTGGATACTATAGTGGGAAAGGAAGAAAACTAACAAAGAAAAAGTTGAACATGGATCACAGTGAATGATTCAAGTCATAGAACATAAGAAATTATGGTTTTTTATGTGGAATAACAATAGAAAAGAACTAACTTTTATAACTATGAAATACCTTTTTTCTTCTCTATAATAGCTCAGAAATCTGCGTAGTTTAGTTGTCATCCCTATAATGTTTCAAGCATCTACTTGGTTTGACATGGTTGGAATATGTTGGATGTGGAGTCTGATTATCTTCTGTATTCAAAGGTATCGCCGCATTGGACCCCAGTTCGTAATGGGGTGGCACTACTGCCCGTAAAATATTCGCTGCAAGGGGGGGTCCAGGGGGGCGGCTGCGACTTTGGGAGGCCCCCCTGGCCGGGGGGCAGGGGGAGGGGGATCGAGAGCAGTGGCCCTGAAGCTAAGAATAGATGTAAAATTACCTTGAAAAATGTTGTAATTTCGTAGTCAATCTGAGTTGTTCATTAGGTGGATATCTAACAGTAGAAGTTATGTTTAATTTAGGGTTTTTTCCCCTAGAAGGCAACACCTCGCTATATATGAGGGAATTGTATTGCGTCTATGTATATCTGTATTCTAAGTGAGGAAGAGAGAGGAGATTGAGAGTGAAGAGGGAATTACAGCGGATCTGTTGTAGTTTGTATCTCTTCTGTTTGTTGGATAATATAAAAGGAATGACTGGTTGTTTCTTCGTGGAAGTAGCCCAAACTGGGTGAGCCACGTATATCTATGTCTCTCTTGTTTTATACGTTTTCTGTGTTTATATTTCTGCAATATTTTATGTGTTCCATTGCTCTGTAATATAAAATTTTCTAATAGAATACAATAGTGATGGAGATGAGAGGAACATAATCAAAGAAAGTGAAGATTAGAAGTGACCCACATTCTCATGTAACACAACGACAATGTAGAGTGTTTTCCCAAAAAAGCAATGCACCGATGATAATTCAAAATTTTAAATACAAAACTTAACTATAGTAGCCATGTGAAAGTCTCGAGCAAGCACAATCCCCAAGGCAAGTCATGAGTCGAGGCTCCATAATAGGTCGAAGTTTAGGCCTTCGTTCTGCTCTCCCAAAACAACTTCACTTCTAACTATGGTTGGACCCGACTATAGTGAGACTTCCTTTGTCGTAGGAACCTTTACTTTGGATTTTAAATTGAGAGTTAGAATTTTGACGGGACCACACATAAGGTCGAGATGCGTTTGCAACCACTACAACCCAAACAAGAAATCAAGTTCCAACTTCTTACCACTACTATAGTGTGACTCATACTGATAACCCACAATTGTGTGCTTATTTTGAGTCCTCCTTTATGAAGACCATTCTCTTGGTAGCCCAAGTTATTCATTCTCCTTAACGTAATTTGAGTTCCTTCCTACAAAGTTCAACTCCACCTCCCACTATGATTCATAGTCATTATCATGAAGCACTTCAATTATTCAACACCCAAGAGAACACGAAAATTGTTGTCATGAACTCACTCTACTATAAATTACCTAGGAGTAAAGACTTAACAACTTAAACAAGAAAATTACAGGACTATCTCAAACCAAGAAATTTGGTAGAATTGGAGCATAAAGGAAGAATTAATCACACACATTATAATACCAAGGTTACACAAGCACACGTATTTAGATAACAGAGGGGTGCAAAATAAATCCTTATCAATGAAAGCTGCAATTTCTTCCCTCTATTTTTCTTTCCGGTCTTTGTGCTTGCAAAGCCTTTTAGTACATGTATACATACAAGAGTAAGGAAAATTATCATTTAACAAGCCATAGGCATGCTAGCAGCAACAACCTTTCCGAAATTGACAGCAAAATAAAGTTCTAGAAGAGAATATTAACAAACATAACATTTGTCCCATAAAAGGGACATAGTCACTAACAAAAGGAAAAAAAAACTAGATAATTGTCCCTTCGAGGACACAAGCAAAACCACTACGAGATATTTACAAAAGTCATTATTGAGGAGTGATGCTTATGTATCATCATGCGAGGGTTCTAGACAGGTTCACAGGAAAACACGTATGAAGTAGACAAACTACACCCGTGACTCTCATGTCGACTTCTCAATTTATTTTATTATCAGGTTGAAAATTTTGCAAAGAAAATCTAAATCTATGAAGTGTATAATAGGCAGTTTGAGTGGAGTTTATTTTTTTTTTAATTTAAATCTTTTAAAAAGATGTTGAAGATTAAAACTATCTCTAAAGTAATTAACTTGAAAAATTACATTGAATTAAAATATTCCTTTATTTTATAACTTAAGATAAGAAAAATGAAAAATATATATTAAGTATATTTATTTTGTTATCTACCTTAAATATAATATATATGAATTTATTTCTATATTTCTTTTGAGATAGTATAGTTTTAATTTCTAAATATTTTTTCACAAAAAGGGTTGCAGATCTTACTATACTTGGAGCATTGCATGCACTCTCATCACTTCATTGATCATGGCACTAAATCGGCATAAGGTTAAACATCATTTAATTATTGCAGATTACATAGGGATGTATAGGAGGAATCAATAAAAGAATTATATTAGGCAAAGTTGGAGGAAAAATGATATTATAGACAACAGTTTGACCATTCTAGTCAAGAAATCAGTCAATATCTCTTTCTCCTCGGATGAGGGTAGTGACCATCCAACTTGGATGCCTATAGATTCTGCCCAATAGATGTTATGACTCACTTATTTTTTGCTTGCACTAGTAGCCCCTTTTATCTTCTTAGGTGGATGTATGTCAAGTCCTAACACAAAAAATCTATTTTTATAAGTCTCTATTTACAAGATGTTCTATTTAGATAAGGTTTTAGCAACCTCAAGACTGTGAACTTATGTTACCGGTGTGGTTTCCCTTAAGGTAGCTGAAAATTTTTGGTCAATAAAATCCTGATTGAAAGTAATGCAAAATTTCTAACTACCCCATAAAAAATAAAGAAAAAAAATCAAAAATTATGATTTTAAATTTTAATAATAAATAGTTAGTTTTAATTTCATTCCATATTATTTTAATAAATTATTTGATGTATAAATATAAAATATAGAAAAATTTGGATTTTAGAATGACGAGAGAGGAGGACGACTCATGCATTAGAGGTTAGGGCCCTTTTTCTTGTTGTTTCTTCTCATGGCATCATCGTAGGGTTATTGGATTATGCTTCTCCCCATACACTATATCAATGGATATGTGAAGAGCTAGATGGCTACCTCATGGTTGTAGATGAAGTCGATTTGATGCTGATGGCTTCAGGGGAATATGTGTTCTCATGATATCTTGGGATATTGTCCTCTATGGGCAAATGTGGGCATTCTTTCAGTGAGTACCATCTTATTCACATGGTAACTTCTCTTTTCCACTCACTCACACAATTTTTCTTTCGATTTAATTTTAGGTGCGTGGAGCTTTTGTGCTTTTAAATGGGTGTTTTTCTTAGTGATGTGCTCGTTGGCCTCTATGCCTTTCATTATCATCCCACCAATGTGTTAGGCCACACACTCTGCTAATTTAGAGGCAGATCCATCCCCCGAGCCCTCCCAGGTGGCCTCCAGTATGGTTTCCCCACAAAAAATGGCCCAATTTGAGACATATACACCTCTGTTAGAGACTAGAAGGGTGCCCTCTTTCCATATTTTCATCAAAATCTTCAGTAGAAAATATAAACTTACATGGGTCAACAACTCCTCTTTTGTATTCTCTATAAAACAATCCATTGAATCAATTTGGGGAATATCATATTGTTATAAATGCCTACAATTTAACGGGAAGGTTTTAATAAACTCTTCCAAGCTGAAAGGCTATAACATCTCAAAAGACTCAACCATTATTATGAAAACCAAACTCTGAGGTGGGGATCCTAGTTCAAAATAAACTAATGGGTTTCCTGTCTCTTTTAAAGAAATTTCTTAAAAAAAGGTTACAACCCGTGCAAAGTAGTCTCATAATATTCTGGGCGGGCCATATCACTAGTACAAAATAAGATATTAGTGACTACACGACTAAAAAATTTAGTCACCACAATTATTTCAAGTGAATTACTACTAAATTTGACCAATTTTAAGTGATTGGACTAAGCATGACTAGCTTAAATGACTAATTTTGTCCAGGACTAGCATATATGACTAGATAATAAGTGACAAAATAAAAAATGATTAACATAAATTATAAATGATTAACGATTTAATTTTAAGGACACAATATCATATTTGTACTTGTTCATGTTAGATTTGACATATCTGTGGCATAGTAAATACTCTTAAGCTTCACATGAGTACATGAATGCATGAAACACCTTGATATTTAAGCTCTTTAATTATAATTGTGAAAAGAGTTTACAAATTTGCAACATGGTCAAATTTGGTTCGTGATACATTTATTTCTTAATTTCTTTGAACACATTTGACATTTTAACCACACCCTTATGAAAATCAATGCATGGGAACGTGAAATGACTTGGTTCATAAGGCTAACATTTCAATATTTTTAAGATTGTCTTGATGGTTTACTTGCTTTCCTTTTTGTAGATGTATGGTTACTTTCTAAATTGAAATTCCACATCCTAAAAAACATAACGAGATAGTGATCGAAGCCCAACAGTGCGACTATTGGTGCACTCTGCACACAATGTAGACACTGCACACAATTCTTAAATATTTGATGTTGACATATGGAATTTCTTATTGTTTAATGGTGCTTTAAAACTTACATTAATCTCTAGTCTTAATGGAAATTTGTTCTAAATACATAATGATTAATGTGCTCACATGTTAATGGTATTTCTCATGGTTCATTAGTTGCAATTACACACTTTGGAACGATATAAATACATTGTTTGGGTCACAATTCTATGGATACAAATTACCCAACTATAAATGGTGATGAATTGATGATAAATGGATGACATTTGAATGTTACAAATTCGTAAGTGGTCCACATTCAACTTTGTTGTGTTCATTGTCCTTAGTAACAACGACAAGTTTGAATATTTCCTGTATTTATCATCGCAAACACATAACTGTTTGTCATCCCAAACATAGTTAATATTATTGGTGTATGATATCTTAATTGTGGAATGGTCTCTTCATGATGATAATGAACTCTCAATCTCTAATGTTCATGAATATCATGAATTAATGATCTAACGCCTTACTTGTATGGAGACAATTTATGATTCATTTTTGTGTTATTGTATATATGCTTCACTAGCATCTCATGTTATACAGTTAATTAAGCAATTTTTATCTTTCATTTTTCAAGTATAATTTCATTGCATGAATAAGCATAGTTGTCTAATTAAAATCATTCAAAATTTTTCCATAATTCATGGTTTGTTTGACTATTCGCACACTTATCCATGGCCTTTTACTTTGAGAGTGAGTAGTGTCAAATCACTAGTCTTCGTTAAGGAACTTCTCTTCATTACTCAATGACGTAGCTTAGCTCGATCTTTAAGGATTCCCCCCTTGACAAGGATACCCTTTGGTGTTGTCTAAAGAGTGAGATAAGGCCACCAAGGTGACATTGGGTGGTTTGCTTGAGAGTTTCCTTTTAGGTATTCTGGGTGGGGTTAAAACTTTTTTTTTTCTATGAGAGTGTTTGAGTGGCGACACAATTTAGAAAATGCTTACAAGAAAAATAGTTTCCCTTATTTCCATTAGCTAAACTACCTCCAATAAAATCATGTGCTTTTAATAACATCTAATTTTGATAATATTTAATTCAAAAAATTAAAAAATAAAATATTATATTATTATTGTTGTTAATTTTTGTATATGTCAGAATGAACAACTATATCGAGCTTGTACTTACGTGACAAGGGATTGATTCTATCCACTACCAAATTCACCCCAAGTGGCTAGAGAGATTGACAACCTCTATCCCTACTAGAGGAGAATTAGAATCACCATTATTAAAGGAACCAAAAGCCCTACAATGGACTAACTACTATTATTGCTATTATTAATATTAAAAAGAAATCATCATTTTTAATGTTTTTATTATATTTATTATACCTCTTAATTATATTATATTATCTTTTTCACTCTATGCTAGTTGGGAGATCAAGATATTTGATCCCTCTCCTGTCTTAGTATATCTAGAGTAAAGATGGATCTATAGGCTACATTCCACTTGAATACTATGGGTCAATACCATTGGTTTTCAATACCATGGGTCATTGCCATGTGACATCTTTATTTTTATTAATATTAATATTAGGGTTAATATTTTTTTAGCGTTCGTAAATATAAAGTGAATTATGGAGTAAATATAAAAAAAATGTTTTATTTATTTACCATACCTCTTTTTTAAAGATGGTATTTGGCCCATGGTATTTAGCCCATGATATTAAAATGGTATTTGGCACATAGGCATCACCTAAATAAAACCTATTTTTGAATTATGGAGTAAGTATAAAAAAATGTTTTATTTATTTACCATACCTCTTTTTTAAAGATGGTATTTGGCCCATGGTATTTAGCCCATGATATTAAAATGGTATTTGGCACATAGGCATCACCTAAATAAAACCTATTTTTTGAGTCTTTTCAATACCATTGGTTTTCAATACCATGGGTCAATGCCATGTGACATCTTTATTTTTACTAATATTAATATTAGGGTTAATATTTTTTTAGCGTTCGTAAATATAAAGTGAATTATGGAGTAAATATAAAAAAATGTTTTATTTATTTACCATACCTCTTTTATAAAGATGGTATTTGGCCCATGGTATTTAGCCCATGGTATTAAAATGGTATTTGGCACATAGGCATCGCCTAAATAAAACTTATTTTTTGAGTCTTCGTAGATATAAAGAGGTTTACGGAGTAAATATAAAAAGAGGTTTTATTTATTTACTTCCTATTTTTTGAGTGTTCATAAACCTCTTTATATTTTAAATTTATATTGTAGACGTAAACATTTAACATGTAATGTTTAACATTTAACATTTTTAATTTAATGCCGACTTGTAGAAATCAATCTAATTATTATTATGTATAAACATTAGATTAAAAATGTTTAGCACCAACCATGTCTAGCTTGTCATACTTGAATTTAATTTATGGGCATCAAACCAGTCAAAAAAATATATTTTACGTAGCAGTTGAATGATTGCAAAGTATATATGTTCTAAATGCACATAATGATAAATTTCTTGTAATTGAAGTGATGACAAAATATAAAACCCCTGAATTTTAAATTACATTCTTATGAATTTCAGAATATGCTCTTGACCTGTGATCTATCAAGATATGCTCTACTTACCTCTTCAGGCAATGGTCAAGGATCCATGAGTAGTTTTTTATTGGCTTGTTTGTTGAGCAATAATTTTGGGCAATAATTTTGATGTGAATGTTTCAATAATAGGTGCATTTATAGGTGATTTCTTGTAATTTTCTTAGATTAGTTGTTCAAATGTGTGGAAATCTTTTTTCAAACTATGCATGTAATTGTCGACATCAAACCAATGTTAATTTACTCCTTGTCAAGGGCGAGGTTGAGTTTACTTGCAACAATTTTTGTCTTTGTTCAATTGTTTACAAGTTGATGTGTATTTTTATGTATAAATACTGGTTGGTTGATGATTTCATCCTTCAGACAGATGATTATTATTCTTAGTATGTCTTCAATAGAAATGTTTTTTTACTATTTGGCTAATGGTTTCATTCTTTAGACATGGATGATTATTATGCTTAATATGCCTTTAGCACAAAGGTTGCTTGAACTTGCTCACTCTTGTGCTCTAAATTATTTTGAAATTTCTTAGAAAGTTGTGATTTATACAAGTTGTTTTGAAGACTTTATGGGCTTCTAATTGGTTGATTGTGGTCCTACATGACATGTTTGGTCTTGTTTCTTGCATATGTTGTAGAAACATTGTGGAGTCAAAGGGAAATGGATGCTTTACATTTTTTCTTTGCATTTGGACTTGTAGAAAAATTTCCACCTATTCCCTTGTTGAAGGCATATCTCGAGCATCAAAGGAAAGAATTAGAAGAAATAACAAAAAAAGGAAGAGATCATGTTGGGTCACTCGTATGTTTATTCTTATTGGTGTGGTTCATGCTCCCTTGTTAGTATTAACTATCAAAGTATTAACTTGTCATTAGACATATTCTCTGAACACTTCCATGTCTTATTGCATAATTTAGCAGCCTCAAAAGAAATTCATTCATTGAAAAATGTAACAAAGTGCATTGAAGCACACAAACTTGAATCACAGATGCCTACCAAATATCTTGAAAAACTTGTGGCTCAGTTATATAAAGACATGGAAGAGAGGAAAAGATCTACATAAGCCATTAGGACTGAGACTAAATGGGTTCGTCTTAACAGTGATAATGGTTGTGGTGGTGTTGGTGGTGCTGGTGTTGTTGATGGTTAATTGTTCCCTAAACCTTCCTATCCCAGTGCCTTTTCCCTTCCAAATTCTTCTTCCCTTCTCCCTAAAACTACGCCTCCTAGTACCTTATCCCTTTCCCATTCTTCTTCATTGATCCTTAATAAACCTACCCATCCTAGTGCCTTTGCCACTTCCAATTTTTCTGACTTACAATGTCCTACTCCAGTGGCCAATATCCCGTCTTACAATTTACCTGGTCAGGGTGTATATGATAGGGGAAGCCAAGACATATCTAGTATCCCATCTTACAATTTACCTGGCCAAGGTGTATATGACAGGGAATCCAAGACATATGTCTATCAGCCTATGATGTTGGAAACAACCCATTATACTTGTCTAAATCTCATTTATATCCATCAAAAAGTCTACAATCATCTTCATATGGGGTTTTCTCCTATCATGGATCAACCAATTATGAAATTTATAATATTGGCAGTGATGTGGCTCCAAAAAATTCTTATTAGTCTTCATATTTACGTTAGGTATCCTTTATTTGGTATTTTGGAAGCCATGTCCTGAGTTGTTGATGCATACTGAACTAAATGAACTTTGAAGTAATCATGTTTCTATTACAGGTCTAGGAGGCATAACTTTTTCAACAAATCCAAATGTAATTTTTTATTTTGGTCATGGGATCGGCCAAATAGTTTTGCTAAATTGTCTACAATTTACTCTTCTTATCTTTATTTGGATGCAAGGATTTCCCTTTGAAAAGTACCTGCTTGATTTGTCCTAGTGGACTATGTATTTGCTAAGTATGTTTTGACTTTTATTAAATATTTCACTAAATTGTCATAATAGGTTGGATTCTACGGTTAAAAATTGGCATTTCAATTATGGAAAGAAATGAACACAAGGATCATATGAAACAAACGAAGGCTTCATGTTGGCTTGATTGCAACACATGCAGGTGAGATCAATAAGTGTCTCCCATTTACATAATTCTTCCAACAATTTGTTATGAAACCAACTCACAAAAAGATAGAAAAGATAGATGAATGCCTTACAATTCAGCCTCTTCGAGGGGGAAACCTCCTTTACATTACACAAATGAACAAATCTTGGATGATACAAATGAAAAAACCTCCTTTCTATATATAGGAGTCTAAGGGGTCATAATATAACCAAGCCAACCTAACAATAATAAT
>APFE030469184.1:0-29249 GCA_000404065.3 Pinus taeda
AATTTTTATTAAGTAAGAAATTAAATAATTTAAAAGTAGGAGAAATTAGCTAATAAATAACCAAGGGAATAACTAGGATTGCTTCATTTGGTCCGTGAGATAAAGATATCCAAAAATAGTGTTATTAAAAAGTATTATTAATGTTATTTATTAATATTGATTTTAGTGGTATTTATATTAACAATGTTAATCATTAATACTATCATTAATATTGTTAATCATACTATTATTATACTACATTTTTTCCCATGGAGTTTCCAACTAGCGGCATTTTCACCAAAAAGTACCTTAATAGAACACATTGTCACCATCTATTCTAAGCAATGTGTTCTAATATTGTATTAATGATGTTATTATTAATATTTCTTTTAATATTAATAATTTTAATGTTGTTCTTTATATTGCTTGCTAGGTTATGTAAGTCCTAAGATGACTAGCATGCCAAATCTATGACTTGAGTAGTTGTCATTCAATGGCGTACGAGCCATCAAATAGGTTTCGAACCAGCGACCTTTTCACCACATAGTGTCTTAATAGAACACCTTGTCACCGTCTATTCTAAGCCCCATGGCCTAATATTGTTTTAATGATGTTACTTGTAGTATTGCTTTCAATATTAATTTAAATGTTATTGTTCTTTGTTGCTAGGTTATGTGAGTCGTAAAATGATATGTACATCTAACTTGTGGCTTGAATAGCTGTGATCAAGGAGAATCTAAGCTATCCAAATCACCTAGGGATCACACCTGATGTGGGCCACATCAGCCCTTAGTATGGCTAGATTTTTTCCCACAGAGTTTTGAACTGATGATATTTACATCATAGGACATCCTATCATCTTCTACTCTACGGCCCTTGGGCTAATTTGAATATAATTGTTATTATTGCTATTAATGACAATACTTATTAATATTAATGTTATATAATAACGAATATTAATAATATTTAATGTCGAAATAATAATAATAATAATAACAAT
Organism: Pinus taeda; assembly: GCA_000404065.3. Taxonomy (NCBI): domain Eukaryota; kingdom Viridiplantae; phylum Streptophyta; class Pinopsida; order Pinales; family Pinaceae; genus Pinus; species Pinus taeda. The sequence goes on from APFE030469184.1 coordinate 980, forward strand.
AGTACTAATAACCATTACTTTAAAATAAGCATTAAAATTATTATAAAACTTATGTAGGTTTTAACCCCATGCAGAAATTACCTCCATACGAATTCTAAAAACAGAAAATAAACAATAGCGAGAGCATAACACATAAAGCAAATATACAAAGAGATTTTCCCCTGGATCCCAAAACCGGGACTACCAGATTGATTTTTCATTATGTTCCTTTCAATGTTACAATACTTATATATACATGCCGAAGCATCCATAAACCCCAATCCATTAACCCTGGATTGTAACATAACCATAGTTCCCTTGACCGGAACTACAACATACCATGGACCGAAAACCATCGCACCCAAAACCATGTGCGAAAACCATGCACAAAACCATAGATAGGTTTGCCCACCTAATATAGAGTCCAAAAAAAAATTTCCTAGGGCACTGCTTCAAAGCCCGTAGAGGGGGGCTACCACCCCCCTCAAACCCCCCTGTGAGCCCTCCAACAATGCATTTGTTGTAAAATAAAATACACTAATTAAACTTAATGAAAAACCTAATATTGTTTTCAAAACTCAAGTAAAACCTAACATTTTGATAAAATGTATAACACGACGTACAAAATTCCATGCAACCAATTGCAATGTGACCATTACTGATTGAAACATATAGCCAAAGTGACCATGATGTGCTACTAAACGTATTGCTCCTTGCAATTCTAGTTGGGTTTACATTATGAATTGCTTCTTTAAGGTTTAGTGTGATCTACGTGCTTGTATGGGAGTAAAGAATTTATTTAATATTGTTGGAAATGTAGGGGGGGAAGGCGCAAAATTTCACACATAAACAATAACATGAGTTGCGACTCTTCTATTGATCACACAATCTTGATGATTACAATGAACTTGGTGAGGGGTATTTAAATTTTTCAACTATTGACTCACTCAAAATAACTTCAACATGCACATACACTCTAAATTTGACTTTACTCGAAATAACATTGAAATTGAACTCACTCAACTTGACTAAGTTAACTGGCTCTCTAAATTTAGAAAAATATGCATGCGGGAGTAATTAATTATCTTTAACACTCCCCCTTAATTACGAACACTAAACTAAGACATGACTTATAACAACTCAAACATGCTAGCTGGTTTGAGTCTCAGATAGGCTTAGAACATGCAAGTCTCCTCTATGAAACTCAAATACATCTTTTGCTAATGGATTAGTGAATATATTAGCGAATTGATCACTCGATTTACATGGCTTCAAATATACTTCTCCATTTCTCACAATTTCTCTAATAAAATGATATCTTGTATCGATATGCTTGTTATTTTGATGAAACACACTATGTTTGGACAGTGCAATGATCGAGGTGTTATCGCAAAAGGTTGTTGTTGATCTTTGTTGTTTCCGCTGAAGTCCATCCAAAACTCTTTGTAACCATAATGCTTGACATTTTGTTGATTTCGTTGCTACATATTCTTCTTCTGTTGCAGAAAGTGTCACAATAGCTTGCTTCTTAGGTGCCCATGATATCACACCTGAACCAAGATGAAACACATAACCAAAAGTGTTCTTCCTATCATCCAAAATTCCTGCAAAATCACAGTCAGTGTATCCAAACAAGTCCTTCTTCTTTGTGCTTGCATAAAATATGCCACAATATGCAGTTCCTGTTATGTATATTAGAATTCTTTTACCTGTTGTCAAATGTGAGTCTTTTAGAGTCTCCATAAATCTAGAAATCAAACTCACTCCTTTCATAATATCTAGTCTTGTAGCCATGAGATACATGAGGCTACCAACCAATCTTTTGAATAGAGTTGGATTGGCAACTAATCCTTCATCAGTCTTACATAACTTCGTACCTGTTGCAACTAGTGTAGGGGCAAGTTTACAATTTTCCATCCCAAATCTTTTAAGCATATCTTTAGCATATTTATTTTGACAAATAAAATTTCCTTTCTCAGATTTCTCAACTTCTATGCCAAGAAAATATTTCATAAGGCAAAATATGTCATTTCAAATTCTTTCTTCATGCATGCTTTAAATTCATCTAAGTCAATATCACCAGTATAAATCATGTCACCCACATATAAGAAAACAATAAAAGAAATTCCATGCTCATTTACCTTTGTATACAATGTCAGTTCAATGTTGCTTCTGCAAAATCCATTATTGATCATATAACTGTCAATTCTTCTATAACATGCTCTTGTGACTTGCTTGAGTGCATAGAGTGATTTCTTCAACCTGTAAACTTTATATTCTTGACCTTCGACTTCATAACCTGGAGGTTGTTGCGCATATATTTATTCTTCTAGAATTCCATTCAAGAAGTTTGATTTCACATCAATCTAATACACTTTCCACTTTTTCCAAGTTTTTGTTGCTAGGACTGCTCTTACAGTATCCAATCTGGCTACCGAAGAAATTTTTTCTCCAAACTCTATTTCCGGTTGCTGCAAGAATTCTTTTGCTACAACTCTTTCCCTAAATATGTCAATTTCTCCTTTCTCATTCAACTTTGTCTTGTACGTCCATTTTACACCAATGAGATTTTTATCCCTTGGAAAATCAACCAAATCCAAAGTATCATTCTTTTCAATAACTTATATTTCTTCATCCATAGCTTGTACCCAATTTTCATCCTTAATAGCTTCTCCAAATGATGAAGGGTGAAATGAAAACAATGCAAAATTTGAACTAACATCCAAATCATCATAAATATCTTATAGACTTCTCATTTTTCTCTTACAATTGGTTGATTCATCACCTGACTAATTACTAGGAGAATTTTGATCTGTTGATCTTCTTGAAGGTCCATGTTGTTCAGAATATCTTGGAGTCCTCGTTGGCATGATTATGTTTGGTGTCTTATCTTGGAATTCTTACCGCTCTTTTTCTACTACATCCTCTTCTTCCATCAGTGGTACTCTTACTTCAACTGTTTTGTCTACACTCCCATTCCATGTCTCTTGTTCTTTGAACACATAATCTCTATCGATTATAGTCTTCTAGGTGATAGTTTATACAATTTGTAAGATTTTGATTGATCACTATAACCAATAAATATGCAATTTTCACTTTTATCATCCAACTTTCCTCTTAGCTTCTTAGGTACATGTGCATAAGCTACACATCCAAACACTCTAAGATGAGATACTCTGCAAGACATAGCTAACCATGCTTCTTTTGGCGCATTGTTCATCACACTCTTTGTAGGAGACATGTTTATCACATAAACAATGCATGCAATTGTTTTTGCCCAGTATTCATTAGACAAATTTCTTCCTTTCGACAATTTCCTTGCCATGTTTATAATTGTTATGCTTTTTTTTTCTCTCTGCAACACCATTTTGTTGCAGTGTGCATCTAGTTGTAAACTTCCTTCTAATTCCATGTTGTTTGTTGTAAGCATGGAATGCCTTCGAATCATATTCTCCACCATGATCTTCTCTCAATACCTTGATCTGGCGTTCACTCGGGTTCTCTGCTAAAACTTTGAATTCTTTAAACTTTGCAAAAGTTTCAGACTTCTGCTTCAGGAAATAAACCCAAGTCTTTCTGTTGAAATCATCAATAAAAGTGAGGAGGTAACAACTTCCACCAATCGCCTGTGTCTACATAGGTCCACACAAGTACGTATGAACCATCTCTAGTGGTCGCTTTTCTCTATGAACAACTGATTTCGGAAAATTTTCATGGTTTTTCTTTCCCAAGATGCAACAATCACAAGTGATAAAAGGTTCTTTGATGGGAGGTAACCCTCTAACCATCCTTTTTGGCTATAATAATATTAAATCAGAGAAATGCAAATGTCCAAACCGAAAGTTTCCTAACTAGTAATCATTAGAACATGCAACCATAAAATAACTGACCTAGTCACTGTAATTCATGATTAGAGGAAAGAGTTTGTTCCCAATCATCTACACCTTAGCTATGAGTTTTTTGCTTGGAGGTTTGTCATATATAACACGCTCTTATCCTTGAAAAATGACCTTGTATCCTTTCTGCATTAATTGACCAACATTTATCATATTATGTTTGAGACCAAGGACATAATATACCTATGAAATTGTCTTCGGCTCACCCTGTTTAATTAGATTGTTGGCCATTCCTTTTCCATCTACATCCACAGTCTTGTCAGTGCCTAACTTTACCTCTGCCTTCACAAATTTATCCAGATTTGTAACTAGATTCTTGTTACCTATCATGCAATTACTACAACCGTTGTCTAATAGCCACACTTTATTAGAAGGTTCATGCATGGTATGACAAGCCAGGAACATGGAGTTAGTATTTTCTGTAGTGACATTAGCTCTCTACTTTCCTTGATCAGTTATCCTCTTCCTGCAATCACAGGCATAGTGACCAAATTTATTGCAATAATAGCATCTCACCTTTTATTTATCAACTCTTTTATTATTGTTGAAGTTTTTTTTGTTTCTTCCACTTGCTTGTTCTTGCTCTTCTCTACCATCTCTCTGAACACTCGGTCTTTTGCCTCTTGGTCTACCTCTGCCTCGACCTCAGTCTCTTGAAATATAAACCTCACTTTGAGAAGTTATTTCTAAGGTGGAATCCTTATTTTTTTTGTATCTTTGCCTCATGCGATAGAAGTGATCCCATCAACTCATAAATTGTCAACATTGTCAAATCCTTGGCTTTTTCAATAGTTACTACTACAACATCAAACTTAGTAAAAAAATATGTAAGGACCTTCTCAAGCACTGTTTGATCTTTAATGTCATCATCATAAATTTTTAACTAACTTATGACAATCAAAACTCGACTCATGAATGAATCGATATCATTTGTTTCCTTCATCTGCATAGCTTCAAAAGCTCTCCTAGTATTCTACAACTTAAAAATATTGACTTTGGCCATACCTTTATAGCTCGTCTCCAAAGTCTCCCACGTTGTATTTATTGATGATGTGGTCATAATCTTCTGGAACACTTCTTGGTCAACTCCTTGTCGGATAAGTAGCCATGTTTGTGCATTCTTCTTCTTGTATTTTCTCCATTGTTCTCTCTCTGCATTAGTGAGGACTTGTTCTTCTTTTTCATCCTTAGATTCTGGAAATCCAAACTTGACATAATACCAAACATCATGAGCCTTTAATGTGGTCCCCATCTTAATGGTCCATGTGTCATAATTCTTCTCTGTAAATGATAAAAACTACGACTATAAACTTGATAAGGCCATCTTAAGAAAACCTTCTTCAAATAATAAAATCCTCCTTTTAAAAAAAACTTTTTATTTTCAAAACCAATTTATAACTTTTTCAAAACCTTTTTTAATTTATTAAAGCACCTTTTTCAAAAACATTTAAAAAAGACTTTAATAAACCCTTTATATGGTTTTATTAATTTTTTTTGAACTCTTTTATAAATCTTTCTTAAACACTTTTCCAAAAGGGATGGTAATCACATATTTTACTCTTTAAACATGCGATGGTCGGACCTTAACTATGCGACACTTCTACACCCTAACTATGCGACATTTCTTAAAAAAAATCACTTCTTAAAAAGAACCGTCGACCTTTTTAATTGACTTCTACTTGTTGGCTCTGCCGGCTCCACGGATTTAGTATTTCTTCTTCGATTTTGATACCAATTTGTTGAAAGGAAAAAGAGGAAAGACATAAAATTTCACACACAAACAATAACAGGAGTCATACATGATTACAATAAATGGGGTGATGGTTATTTATATTTTTTTACTAAAAACTCACTCAAAATAAATGGGGTGATGGTTATTTATATTTTTTTACTAAAAACTCACTCAAAATAACTTCAACCTGCACACACTCTAAATTCGACTTTACTTAAAATAAGACTAAACTAAAACTCACATTAACTAACTCGTTAAATTTAAACAACTCTGCCGAAATAATTAGTCATATTTAAAAAATCTTTCCTAATATTTATAAATTACCATCAATAAATGTCCTAGTAAATTTTCAATGATGTTATGTAAATTTTATAATTTAAATATGAATTTACACATACAAGGAAGGAAGTTATGTTATGTGGGAATTTCATCATTGACGATGTAAATGAAAAATATGCTGCCATTTTAATTACTCTCCATCCCATGGAAATTTATAATTAATGTGATGATTTCCAATAAGGAGAGGCGTATGAAACGTGATCTTCCTCAACTGTTGCTAAAAAACAAATAGTAGATAATATTTTTAATGTAATTGCGTTGGTCCATGATACTATGCTAGGAAAATAAATTCTCTGTTTCATGTTGGCCGGAACGGAACAACCGCGACAGTTTTTTGCAAGTTGATATGGTCCCGTGATAAGCTCCATAAACAAATCTGATTTCTTTTTTGGTAAAAATTTGATAGAAACACTGAAGACTCTCTCGAAGATCTTATCATTTCATTACTAAATATCAATAATAGATACATACACAGGAGAATCAATAATTATCTCCGTCGACTTGAAATGATGTCTTACTCACTACTGTAGACTCACATTAAACTTGATGACGTGGGTGGCATTGTTGTTGCCATTGTGATCAATGTTTAATACCTCTCTTTAATTAAGGGGATCTAAACTTTAACTTTTTTTCTAGTTTAAGTCTTAACTAGGCTTACAACAAAATATTTCATTTTTTCCTTCTTACTAAAGGGTCCATGTTTATTCATTTGCTGGTACTGTTTCATATTCACCTTTCTGGCTTTCCTTATGAACTTCCTTTGCTCCTTTATTATGTACTTAACATCAATAACCTCTTCTGGATTGGGATGCAGGGAAACATCCCAAAGAAGGTAATCCAATTCATTCTCTACCCACTATCCATGAGGAGCCACCAAATTGCACTCATCTTCTATCAGGAGAGGCCTTTGAACAACATCCATGGTAGTATCCTCCGCATCCATCTTAGAAGTGAATCCAATCAAATTTCTAACAATTGGGTTCTTGGAGAAAGAAATTTTGCTCTGAGTGATTGCAAAATCATGTAAAATAGACTGCTCATCAATAAAACCATTATATTTATCAAATAATTCTTTACACTAAAAAATTCTACCTAAATAAAAAATATAACCAAAAATATAACGAAGCACAAAAGTACTTACATATGGGCTCTCTAAAAATGCATCATCAAAAAGATCAGTGTACAACATTATCTCATGCATTGTACTCCAATCAGACCAGTGACCTTCCACCAGGCCTCTCCACTCACGGTGGTAGCCACAGCGTTAAACAAACAATATTTAACCCTTATCTTCTCCTCTCGGGATTGAGCACTGACAAACTCGGCTTCAAATTGGACATAGGCACAAAGAAGTTTCTACTCACTCTGAAATGGAGCACCAATTCTCACTCTGCTACACATGCACCAATCATAGGCTGCAGCTCCATGCTTAGTCGATCAGCTGAGATCGATCCACTTTTACACATATTACCTCGACCAACAGTTCAACGCTCCTCATGAACGCTCCACATAGGCGCATACACTCGACTCATGCATGTTTCCCATAGATCTATTCCACATAGGTAACAACTCCACACTCCTCGGCCTCGCTGCGCTCGTCACCCTTCACGCAAGACAATTTTGAGATGGCCTCCTAGGCGGCTCGAGCTCCTTTGACTGTTGCGATTCTTCAACAATGAATCTTTATTTTGAAAGAGAGTGGGTACGTTGGACATCAATGGTTAGTGAATAGATCCCACAACTTCACACTTCAACAGTTAGTGTTTTCACACTGTTCTTCTACGATCAGCGATGAAGAACGACTCTCCTCCTTGGCACACATCTCAATGCTCTAATGCGTCTTCACACAACATACACAATGCTCAACACATTAGCTTTAACAGATCCATGCTACGGTGCCAAGCTCTTCTACAGCGGAGACTCCTCCAACATACAGCGACAACCAAACCACCACCAATTACCACGGAACCATCAGCGGCAACAGTGGCAACAACTCTTTCACATCCTCAGGCTTGGGCCTGCACCAAGCCTCTTCCCATCAACTCTTCACTGCTTCACAGGTTCTTACAGTTTGCTGCCAACTTCTCTGCACAGGTGAAACGCAACTTTCCAACCACGTTGATCGTTACACAAACCAACAAAAAAATGTGTCATTAAATTCCCTTCGCTCCAACACATTGCATGTAGCACATGATCTCTCTACCACCGCTCAAGTCAGCTCACGTCACCACCAGCCTCTACACCAGAAAAGATTATGGATAGCAGGCACAAGACACCAACACAGCAAAGCCTCATAGATCTCAATCCTCTGGTTCACGATGGCAGCTGCAGCAACACTAGCTTTGATAAACCAAATTAGAGAAAATGGCTTCACCCCCAACAGATATGAAGCCACAAACACACAACCACAATTAAAAAAAATAGGGATAGGCCGCCCGTAATCGGATGGTGGTTCTACCCACAAATCTAAACACAAAAGTTTTCATACCCTTGAATTTGCTACTGACATGAAGATACGGGCCAATGGTACTTCAGTAGATCTCAGTGTAGCATGCAGTAGATCCCAACCCAGCATAGAGACTGATTTTTTTTTGAATTCTTCAGCTACTTCTCACACTTTACCCTGGCGGCTACTCTAATCAGCTCCTCTGATCCACCATGGCTCATCCAACAATTTCTTTAAGGGATCCAAGAATGACCAACGCTCTCCGTCCAATGCACTGCAACAAACAACTTCACAAAGCTCCTAGGTGGCACACAATCCACCACTCTTCACACACAGATCGAATCTTGCTCCCTGAGACCTTCACATTATAGAGCCCTCCTGGACTATGGCTCTGATACCATGACAGAAAACGAAGGCTCTATGAAAGAGCTTGATTATTTCATTACTAAATATCATTATTTATAGATACATACGTAGGAAAATCAATAATGATCTCTGCCGACTTGAATTGATGTCTTTCAGACTCCTATGGACTCACATTAAACTTGCTGACGTGGAACAGTGGGCCGTGCCATTAGCGCCGTCATGATTAATGTTCTAACAAAATTTATACTGAGGATCCCAAATTTGTATTGAGGAATCATATTATGTATTCATATTAAGATTTCTCATTTACATTCTTTCCTTTCTAAAACAGTTCAAAACTTTGTACTCTTGACAACAACCAAAAAAGGGTAGTTTTTCTGTTTTGTTTTTGCCGGCAACCGGACGGCGGCTGTCCAACTTTTTGTCTTCAGCGGCAAGTGCAATTTACTCTGTCCAATAGATAAGTGTTTTGGAAGGACTAACTCAATTCGTAGATAAAATTCTTCAATTTTTAAGGACTAAATCAATTCGTAGACAAAATTCAGTGCCAAGAAACTACACTTCGCAATACTAGCATCCCTTCGTTTGGGACCCTACCTATAACCATAGGCAAAATTCCTATCTAAAATTCATTAATTTTTAAGGACTAATCAAAATGTTAAAAAAAATTCATTAAGTTTTAATTTGTGAGCAAATATTTATATTTACATGTGGACTCTATCCAATGATAAGCGCACCTTACTCTGTCCGGCGATAATGTTAAGGAAGAACTAACTCAATTCACAGATAAAACTCATTAATTTGTAAGGTCTAAGTCAATTCGTAGGTAAATTTCATTAATTTTTTTATTTGTGAGAAGAATTTTGTCTTTATCTATCCGACCAGTAGTGCCCATGAAGAAGGTCTAAGTCAATTATTAGTAGATAAAATTAATTGATCTTTAATTTGCGCCAAAAATTTAAAACTAGCATTTGCATTTTATGTTGCAAAGGAAACGCCGTAAGGCATAGAATGGGGAAGAATAGCGACATGTGAATGGGCATTGTTGAAAGCAAGGGTGAACGATAATCTGTATTCTGAAAATGGATATTTTGTTATGGTCAACCTAATGCATTCATTAATTACATGACAATGAAAAAGTTTCGGGCCCAGGCTGAACCAACACAAATCTTTTCTATAAGACTGAAATTGCCTAAATGATTCCTCAATCAATGGAAATAACCGTTTCCCTCCTCTGATACCTAAAATACATTGTAGGAGACTGATTTTTCAAGTAACTTAATATAACTAGCAATTGCCCCAAAAAGTGCAAAGAGAGGCCAATTACAGACAAGTTTTTTTATGTATAAAGTGTTGAGAATGGAGCATCTCAGATTAGACTTTAGTTGGACTCCATTGGTTTGGGAGATGTGTCATGTGTTACCATTTGTGCATATTATGGGCATAAAGTTTGTTGTTTGTTATGATGATGGAGATTATTTTCAACCAGTTGTGGGTTGGCAACAACTTTTGTAAATGCCTTGGGTAAGATTCCATCTTCTGGATAATGGAAATTCCAGTGTCCATTTAGTCTATACTAGAGTACAATGATTGTTGGCAAAGCTAAAGAAACTGTCATCAATGTATAGAGCCAACGTAAGTCGCAGTCATCAGTTTTTATCCATACAGGGCTATGATTATAGGTACCAACCATTTGAGCGGGCAGCCAGTGTATTTGCTAAATAGGGATCATGTTATCCTCGTGGAGTTATTGGTTTTGCTTAGAAAATATAAAGTAGGATTGAGCATCGACTATCTGGCTAGATGGAATTTTTGATAAGTGCTGGCCAATTTTATCTATTGTGTAATCATCCAAAATATAGAGGCTAACCCAAGTTGATGCTTCAGTGGAAATTGTGTGGCCCTTGCATTATGTAAGTCCTATAGAAGCATATAACAAAAATGGCATCAAGTACAATCCATCTCTAAACCGAAAAAACATCAACAAACAGGGTAGTACAATCCATCTCTAAACCGAAAAAACATCAACAAATAGGGTCCAGATGACCGTTAGCATCAAAAAAAAAAAAAAAAACATGCTACAACAAATACCTACATATAATCAAAATCATTCTCTATATTAGGATCTCCATGATCAATATCACCCTCTAAGCATTAAAATAAGATAGCAAAAAAAGTAGCATCTCAAGTCAAGATTTTGTTTCAGTGATGGGTACATTTTTAGTAGGGTTCTAAGAGAAGAGTTCATCAACCAATGTCACTAACATTAAGGTACATAGAGAGCTTAGTGTTCTTGATTAATTACTAGTTCATACCCTCATACATAATGAAAGCCAATGGAAATGTGGCAATCCCCACAATCTTGAAATACTGAAAAAGGTTGTCAAGTCTATTATATTTTGAGTGAGATCCAAAATTTTACTTTCTCCATATGAAATTCAATGAGGTCAGAACTACTCTCAAACATCCAAAGTCATTTCATGGTAATGTTATGAATTGCATAAGCAATACTAAAGCCATAGGCTTGAATACTAGGCTACCAAAAATAGTTACGTTTGGAACATCCTTAATCAAATTGTGCAGAATTGGCTAGTTTGGTACCTAACCAGCCAATGCAATACCAAACTGGCCATTTCCGGTTCCAGACCTCAAACCAGACCCGTTTGGGTGTCAAAAAGATCAAACCGGCTGATTTCACCAGTTCCGGTCTGGTTCCAATAACACTGGTTCTATGTTATTCAAGGTTTTTGAGCAATACACGGTAGTTATCATGCATGCATATTTATGATAACTACTATACTTTTTCTTACCTTTGTCATTTCCCTGATTTAAAGGCTGCTCTGAGTTACTAATAGAGACAGTTCTAAAAGATAAGGCTTCGAGAACCTTGTTTTAGTTGGTAGAGGCTTAGTACATTTTCTTCTGAAGCTTTGGCCTCAAACTCGAAAGCTACTTGTAAAGCATTCTCCAAAGCATTTATACTAAGCAAGTCCATTTTTATTTGGATATTTTGGTTGAGAGTCCTATGAGAAGTGTGTCGAGGAACTTCCAAGTTCATCAACATGGACTTGAAGCCATCAAAAATATTGTTTGATGCCTTTGACCATGTACTTGCCTTACGTGAATCCATTGCTTCATGATTTCCTCTGCTTTCCCCTTCAAGTATAACCTATCTTGCATTTCTTGCTTGAAGCATATCAAAGTTTGTGTAGGAGGTGAATTTGAGTTGACTAAGTCTCGTACAAGAGCCCACCGCCACCGCCATGTTAAGGGTTGGTCGCTCCATACTAACGTCTTTTAGCATCAACTTATGTGCATCATTCAGTTGTTATATTTGAAAGAAGGCTTCTCGTACAAGAGCCCACCACCATGTTAAGGGTTGGTCGCTCCATACGGACTTCTATCAGCATCAACTTCTGTGCATCATCCAGTTGTTACATTTGAAAGAAGGCTTCTAGGCTTTGCAGTGAAGCATCCAACACTTATATTTTAGGATTGAAATCTTGATATATAGTTCATATATCAGTGATGTTATTGTCCCATAATATCGTAAGACTGAAAGATTCATATCTGGTTTGAATTTCGATGATAGTGCTAGCCTCACATTCTGCTGGACTCCACATTTATTGAAAGGTCCGGAACATATTTTGCATTTTAGATGCAATTGTTGGTTGTCAAATATGTCTTATACATTATTTTTATTGGACTTCATGCCTGCAAAGATATTTACTCTTGGCTACTTCCCGAGCCATGATAGAGAAAAGGAGCCCAAACACTTTTGAGGCTTCTTCCTCTGCATAGGCGGTGTGTCAAAATGGGTGCTCTTTTTGGTAGACATTTGAGTAACAGTCTTCCGCCAATATAAGATTCTGGTATGCAAGTATAATTTCAACATAGAATTGCCTACATGAACTTAGACCTGAACATTGCCAGAGATAGAGACTTCAAAGCTAGTTCTTCAAGCACATGTAATATAGATTCATTTAGAAAAAGGATGCGTGAAGACAATTGTAATGTTGATGACAGACTTTGATCACCGTATTGAGGAACTAACATTGTGCCCGAGCCTTACTGGCTTGAGAGTTTTGACAGGGTATATAGTCAATGAAGGTGAGTATTGAATAGGTTCTGATTGGACCACAAAACCATGATGAGTCTCAATGACTCCTCAGCAAGGCATCAACCAAAACAATGCAGGAATTACACAAGCCTTCGGGATGCTCTCTAAAGAAACATGAAACTTCTCATTGTGTTCAGCAACGTTTCTATTGAAGGTCAAGTTGGCTCATGTAAAGCAAGGGAATTTTTGCATCTTCAACAACTTCACATTGTCAAAGACAGCCGTATTCTCTTGTCCAATGTAAGAAGAGAAAGAACACTTAAAATGCAATATATTCATAAAAACATACTAAGAAATGATAGTTATCAAGATAGAATCTGAATTCAAATGTGGATACCATACAATACAAAAAACATTTGGCCCACAAAACGACAGTTCAGAAAATTCAGGAGTATACATATTATTAAAGCAAAAACATGCATTTCTTCAAATTTATTGAAAATAAATAGGTATGTGGATAGGTAGGTATGTGGACAGCAGGCCTCTTCCACGCTTGTAATCATTCACAGTTAATGTCAGACTATGCCTCCTTCCATCATTGCTAGGAACTTGCACTCCACAAGTTGACTCAATCTTCTGCTTTCTAGCCATAAAAGCTAAAGGGGCCCCTTGAGCACCCCCATACTTCTGCAGTCCAGCAAGTGAAATTGGGAGTTCAAAATCATGCAAAGAATACACCTTTGCATCTTCTGATACAGGAGCATTATGCAGGAGCATCAATGTCGACAAGCTTTCCATCATCCTCTGCAGTTTCTATTTGCTATGGCTTCCTCTATTTTGGCTGCATCTGCCTCTTTGTTCGCATCAGTGTTTTCTTCAGCAACCTTTGCCTTTGTATCATAATAATTTTGAGATTGAGTCCAACGCCGAGTGAAAGGACCATACCCTGCTTCACCTGCTTTAAGATTAAGGTTTAGAGGCTTGATCTCAAAAGCGTTCTTGAAATTTTTAGCCTTGTTTTTCTTATTCATTTCTGCCACAATTAAATATAAGGGATCTTCTCCATCAGAATATCTGGTGGCAAAAATTCATTGACACAGCGGATAATATGATTTGTGAAGCTGAACACAGGAGCCTGCCCTGAACAGGTACTCGGCAACCTGTATTCAAGATAAATCAAGGCCGGCGACATAAGAATACAAGGAAGAAAACTTGTAAATGCAACTAATGTCAATTGAGTAACATAAATGGATGGAAAGGTCCAAAATGCAACCTGTTCTCTAACATCATCATTGGCAACACTAAGAAATTACACAAACTTGGGCACAGCTCCATGATCAATTACAACTCTGGTATGCTCTGAGGTTCTGACACAAGATTTGTTAAAGCCCAGGCTGCCTCAAACTATAATATGACAAAATTAAAACGATATTAGATTACCACAATATAATGTCAATTCAATACTTAGAATCTCAAGTGAAAAAAATATCATACCTGAAGCTGAGGGAAATCATCCCTTGCAAGAAACTCTACAAGTCGAGGGACCACACCCGCAGCGATAACTTCCTCAATTGGAGGACTACGTTCTGTCACATATATTTTTCTACTAGGCCATTTCCTAAAGACAAAAAAATATGTTAATAAAGATACATATACTCAAGACTATTACCAATAGAGAGAAGCTTCCTGAAATGAGTTGATGCTTCTAACTGCATGGTAGGATCATCAGACCAGACCCGTGCTACCATTTCTTTAAAATCATCAATGGGTTTGTCGTAGAATGACATACGAATGAAGGGAAGGTCGTTTAACTGGAAACCAACAGATTGCCATTCAGAATTGAATAAAAAAGACAGGCTACTGTAGTCTGGAATTTAGAACAAGAAATAACATACGGTAAGAGAAAAAAACATCCATGTCAACTGTACATAGAGATGGAGAAAAATGCCATGAGAAGAAATAATAAAAAATTCATATATGCTATTGTGGGTAGTTTATTGGCAAACCTGTGATATAAAGCAATATGAGTGATGATGTTCAATGCCACCCATGTTGCCTGTCTTTAGGGCAAGGTGGTGTCAACCATGTTGCAGTTTTTGGGGTGAGGTGGAGAGGAACCATTGGAATCTACTTTAAAGGCAGAGGCAGAGGCAAAGGCAGAGGGGAGATAGTAATAGCAGTTGGAATCTGTTCGGGGAAGATAGAGTGATAGAAGTTGGAATCTACCATATACATTATGTTTCTTACAAAAGCTCAGATACTCAACAGAAAAATGGTGCAGAAATTAAGAACATAAATTAACATACACTAAGAGAAGAAAACATTTATTCCAACTGCACACAGAGATGGAGAACAATTCCCCAAGGAGAAGCAATAACAAAAATTTCATATAGATTATGTTAGTAACACAAACCCGGATACTCAACAGCCTATGCATTGGGTTTTCCTTCATGTTTTAGGAACTGTTCTGGCCTACGTCCACAGGCTGGCTCAGGAGCTATGTTTTCACAAGCCCTCTCTCTGCTCCACACCCTTGCAGACTTTCTTCCTAGTGGATTTTTACTAGCCTTACAAATAGAATCTTAACTACAGCTCCATATTTCCTTTGCTGGCGAATCTTTTTGGCTTGCTGGCTTTAGCAATAGCTTATTAACTACAGCAATTCTCATAGCTTCATGGGCCCCGCTACAGCGATTCCTGTGCCTTATCCCCACCAAGACTCCCTGTAAAGCTTTTCTAGAAGCTTTTTTATTGCCTTCTCGCCTTTCTTTCACCTCCACTGACTCTCCCAGGGCTTTGGAAAGTGGCCATAGGAAGAAAGGTATCTCGTCTTACTTCTGCCTCCACTGACTTTCAGGGTGTTGACAAATGCCCATAGGAAGCGTTACATTGTATTATCTTTTCACCAATATGGATCTGGAATTGCGTTTTTTCCTCCTGAAATTTTGTTGGTGATGTGTGGTTTTGGAAGGGCCTGTTGACGGGATCCTTTATGGAACAGTTTGGGAGGGTGAAAGACATGGTTCAGATATTTCAGATCAGGAAAGGGAATCAGCCCCTTTGACCAAGCTGGATGATGCAATGTACTTACTGTTGTTAGAGATTCCAAGAGTTTCAGCTGGTTGGACCACACCCACAGCGATAACTTCCTCAATTGGAGGATTGCATTCTGTCACATATATTTTTTTAGATGGCCATTTCCTAAAGGCAAAAGAATATGGTAATAAATATACATATACTCAAGACTATTACCAATAGAGAGAAGCTTCCTGAATTGAGTTGATGCTTCTAACTGCATGGTAGGATCATCAGACCAGACCCCTGCTACCATTGCTTTAAAAAATTTCTCCAACCTAAGCAGCATTTTGTTGCAGAAACTTGATTATCACTGGATACCCCATCTAGTGACAGACTGCAATAATGTCCAATTTTGGAATAAAGAGACACACCAAGAGAACAAGAAAAGAAAGAAAGTAATTCCTCTTCATAGAAGTTGTGCCAGGATTTATAATCTACGGTGAAAAATGGCATCTTCGTCATGACCTAGACACTTTTGAATCTGTCCATTCACCCCCAAGTCCACCATCAAGCGGAAACCTTATTTTAACAGAGCTACTATCGACAGGCTTCCGTTCAAAGTTATGAAGATATTCGTGAAGTTTGGTTATGGCTGGCAATTCCATGTGCATTTGGATAAACACCAGATCAATTACAGCCAAAATTGAACCCCAGTTACAACAAAACCCTGAATTTAAATAATAATGAAATTTGCAAAAACCCCGAAATTCACAGACAATGTGCCAGATGCCATGAACCACCAGGAAAACGAAAATTATAATTTCTACAGAAATTAGATAGGATTCGCATCACTCAATTAACAAAACCGAGAATATGCCCACACCACTGAATAACGTAACACTGAGTAAACCCAATTTCAGCCCAACAACAAAAGAACAGAACCCCAAAACTGGATCTCAAACGAGCTGTAAAAAAGTTGTACCTTTGACAGGGCGCCTGCATGATAATTTGTTGCTGAAATCCTCGGAAATTCAGCGGCGGAGGGTCTGCATTTTGTTTGGGAATTGAACCGGCGAACAACGGGTAGTCAATATCTCGAGTGCCTTGAGGCTCCTTACGCTAGAAAATGAAAGCATGAAGGAGGATATCAAACGATACAAAAGCATGAGGAGGAGAAAATGAAAGCATGAGGAGGATTCGGAGTGCAGCGCATGCTTGCCAGATGCCAGATGCGATGCCAGGGCCAGATACGATGCGCGGGAGGGATAATGAATCGAACACTTCGAATCAAATGGTGAATATTAATTCCATCGTCTAACAACGAAATCAATGGCGCAGGAAGGTACAACGTGGCACTGGAGGGGAGTTCTTCCCAGAGGAACGCCTTACGGCGTAATAATAAAATTCATTAATTATGTCGAAAGACGTTGTCTTTGTGAGATTGGGTGAGAAAACACTGTTTGCCCCACCACTTTATTTTTTCCCTTAAACCCAATTATATTTTAACATGTTTGGAAGAAATTTGGGTGAGTTTTGGTTTGTGATCAGTGACAATCCATTGCCTTAGCGGATATTTATGAACCCATCGTACTAGACTCAGTGAAAACCTGTGCAGACCTACCAATAATTTATTAGATTGTGGGTGAAAGGTCATTTGAAGATACGAAAAGATGAGGAATGGGAAGCATTTATGTTTTGAGTTAATGGAGAGGTAGAGAACTGCGGAAGAATCACCATGTCTCCAGCTATTTTGAGTTAATGGAGAGGCAGAAAACTGCGGAAGAAGCACCATGTCTCCAGTTGTAATGGTGTTGTATATGGCATCAAGAATACGAATGATAGCTAGAGATGGATGTTCAAATCCCTCATGGAGGAAGCATATCACAAGAAGAGTATGATGGGAGGAGGGGCCATGCCCATGCCCCAATGCCCCACCTGCAATGGCTACAGGAGGATTCCTTGTATCTGCAAGCGTTGGTTCGATGGCAATGAGGGTTGTGCTACATGTGGCCATAATGGTATGAAACCTTTCTCCTCCTGTGGTGGCTTCGGAAAGGGACGATTAATTCTATTCAAGCTCCAGGTCTCCAATGCCTACAAGAAATTTTAATGACATCACTATTTTATTTATCTGGTGACTCTCTGGACATCGTTATTTATTGCGAACAAGCTTGATCTTAATCAGGTTGTCCGCTAGGGTTCGATATCGGCTCAATGCCCCATATTTTATGTATACTATGTAATATGTGTAATATGAAAACTTGAATCGAAATGGGTTTGTATTCTTGATTCATCTGTTATGAAACTACCATGTTCACTCAAGATTTTGTGTATTCATTCCATTGCATTTATGTTTTGACAGCCAATTATACTTAATTATTTTGGAGGGGAGAGCAAGAAATGGATAAATTGTGCTAGGAATGAATAAATGCGAGTAGATGCATCACGTTCATTTCACACCTTTGTTCTTCTTGCTAAATATTAGGGTTTGCAATATGTGCATAAAATTCAATCTTTTCAATTTCAAAGAAGCTAATTTATTTTATGGAAATTGATGAATCTTAAAATATTCTAAACTAACTATTAGCTATAGGAAGTCACACACCAGTAGTTTAATTATTAGTAATTTTGGTTAGAAATGGTTGGAGAAATCGGTGCCATGGGCTGCACTGCGGAGTAGAATGATTTACTAGGTCTGAGGGGTGATATGCTAAACTTGCATCCAGCCTCATCATCCTTAAATGGGAAGGACCACATGGAAGTAATCCTTCAGTGAAGACGTCAAATGGGGCAGATCACATGGACACAATCTTTCAACTAAAACATCAAGACTAGGGTTTTGCCATATTTTCTTAGGACTTGTCCCTATCCCTAAATGTATGAAACATACCAGACACTTAGGTAAGTTGGTCCACTAGGTGCCAATATGAACATGTCTCTAGAGCCATATCTCATCTCATGGCAAAAACATCCTCTCGGTGTTGGAATCGTGTGATATGGAAAATTGCAGTTCTGATTGCTAGAGTTTGGTGATAAATGAATCACAATTACCATAGATTTGGAGCTCTAATCAAATGTTCAATGATTTAGGATGATTCAGACTTGGAAAAAAACCTTGTGGACATCACTCCACCATACATAGAACTTTCAACATAAGACTTAGATGTATGATTGTGTTGATGCAGTTTGAAGATTTTGTCGAGTCATATTATATCACAATCTCATTCATAGGGTTTTGTTGAACTTGAATCTTCAGGTTTGAAATTCGGTTTTGTTTAACTTGAATCTTCAAGTTGGAAATTCGGTTCAGGTTTGTTGAACCTCACATACAAATCTAAATCTAAAGACAATTTTGAACTTGGCTATGAATTTAATCGGAAAAAATTGAGGTTTGGTTTGAGGTTTGAACAAAAAATTTATGCAAATCATGCAATAATTTTGGTAACTTAATGCATTAACACCCATCTACTACAAATTCTTCCTCGTCTAAGATTTTTGAATATCAATATGAACAACCTGACAGGTCAAGAGATCTATTTCTTCCATCACACACCCACTTTCCTTATTGGAATTTATTTTCCAATAACTTATTTTGAATTTTGATTTCCTCCCTAACAACACAGCTGACCAATTGGCCACATTGTTATTGTTCATATGTCCAACTAAATATTGTTGTAGATGATGTAACAATAGGAGTAAGTCAAACAAAATAAATGGGATGAAGTTTTTTGTGCAACAAGTTGGGCAGGTCAATCCCCAGAAGGAACCTGAACTAGAGAGGTTCAATGCAAAATTGATGATAAGTAAGCAAGCAACCTTGTCCATCGTAACATAGCAATGCACCCAAACTTTGCATATTTCACAAATGTTATTATAATCATCTATTGGGACGCTTCTTTGAAATTGTTGGTTTGAGAAGATGATGGTGCACTAGTGTTGATATTCTCCTCGGTCTTAATTTCTATATCCTCAGTATCACAATTATGTCCATTTTAACCTCCACTGCATTGTATTTTGAGAATGGTGTCCATTCATCCCCTCTACAATACATGGTACCATCCTTTCCTATAATCAAATCACAAACACATTGCATTTCAAAGACAAGTAGGGTACACAAGCCTTCAAGTTGAAAATTTTCCAAACCCATAAAAAACAATTATATCAACGAAAATGTGATTTCTTGTTTTGCCTGTTGTCAAATTTTTGACGTGAATGACTCTAATATAGTGATGGGAATCATCTGATTATGGATATAAAATTCCTATCTCAGCAAATATATAGTTTCAAACACTATGTTTTGTTGTTTTATGCTCTATTTGCAAGATTTTGTCACAAAGGAAATATAGACCAATTGGATAAGTGGAAGAACAATTGGATCAATGAAAATGTGATTTCCTATTCTATCTATTGTCCAATATGATGTGACTTAGTCCAATCTAGCCATGTCCATCATCTGATTATGGATAGCAGATTCCTATCTCTGCAAAATTTTAGTTTCAAACAATATATGTTTTGTTGTTTTTTTCTCTATTTGCTAGATATTGCCACAAGGGAAAATATAGAGCAATTGGATAAGTTCTTATATTAGAAATATGCAAGGGAAAAACAATTATATCCTTGAAAATGTGATTTCTTGTTTGGTCTGCTGTCAAATATGATGTGCCTAAGTCTACTCTAGTGATGGACATAATTTGATTATGGATAGTAGATTCCTATCTCAACAAAAGTACATTTCAAACATTATATGTTTTGTTGTTTTATGCTCTATTTGCAACAAACACACCCTCTTGCAAGGATAAACTTCCATATGTAGTTCATCTCAAGTGGAGGACAACGGTCACATGCATGCATACACACCCCTCCTTTGGATCTTCACCCTCCTCAACTCCTTGTGCAAGTAACCTAACATATGTAGGACTCTATAGCCTGCTCTAACGGTAGATAAATTAATGCATTCATAAAAAATATTTGAAATATAAAAGCTAACTTAAGTGGAACAATAGTCTAAAAAAAGCGCTGGAAGAGGTTGGCACATGCATACTGGAGGCTTGCATGCACCCTTACTCACTCTCCCTACAATACACCAATGCCACTCCAAAGAACACTAGTGTTGCACCATCATACTGATCTGTTGTGCCCTCACTTCAACTGCAGTGGAATCAAAGCAGCCTCTGATGGAACTATTGGGCCATAGAGAAGGAGAACAACAACAAGATAAAAATCTAACACTGCAGGGCATTTGACAAGGATCCACATCCTTAGTTAGTCTAAAGGTTCAAGATTCAATCTAAGGATCCAAATCCTTGGTTAGTCCAAAGATTAGTTAGTTAGTCTAATTTTAGTTAGTCCAACTAAGCATCCACATCCTTACTTAGTCTAAAGATTCAATTTTACAAGGGTTGATTGGAAGACTTCAACCTTTTTCAGGTGAATATTATATGAACGGTCGATAATTTCCAGCCTCGGGCAAGCACCAGTAGGAATGGTTATGTCAAATATGGTCATGTATAACAAAGGAAAATTTGTTAAAGCATCCATGACATTATTATCCCAGGAAATTTTTTCTATTGGACAATTGTATAGAGTGAAAACTTTCAAATGTTTCAATAGTGCAACTCCTCTTTGGTAAAATGGGCAATTTAGAGCCATATATTTCTAACCTTTCCAAACATGTGAGATGTTCAATACTTGTGTTGATATACTTTAATTTTAAGCATTCGACCAAAATCAGCTCTTTTAAGTGCACTAAATAGGCAACAAAACATGGTAACTCTTTCAAGCTTGCGCTCCCTATTCTTAGTTGTTCTAATTGGCATAATGGTTCTTAGTTCAAGGGAAATTTTCCTAAATTAGTATTTAGTATATTCAGGTATCTTAAATGCCTCTGACAGGTGATTCCCCTTAGCAAGTGTTCCAATTGAGCACAACCATTTAAGTCGATACTCTCCAGTGTGGAAATTTCTCCCAAAATATCCATTGGGATGCATAGATTAATGTAGCCTCACAATTCCACATGTTGAAGTTGCAATAACTGATAAAAGGAATTGGGCAATGTTTTTTGTTTAGTAGATCTAGATAGATCTAAATGTCTTAAGTTCTTAAGTCCCCAGAAGTCAAATGGGAGTGATTGTGCATCTACGGCACCTTTCAATACAATTTTATTCAAGTTTTTCATCAAACTGCCAATCGATCGAAGAAAACGGGAAAAATATGGCATGACACTTTTTTCCTCAATTGGCTGAGCGTTTCTTGAAGTACTTGAAGATGATCCCTGCCCCCTCGCGTCAATGTTGACCTCACACAACTCCAAAGGTGTATGCAATGAGCATAATTAGTTAATTAATTTCTAGGAACTAAGTATTTCAGTCTAACTATCACGGATACACATCATCAGAGGATCACGATGAACTGATTAAATGATCTAACGCAAGCGTGGGACTAATTACTTCTAAAATATTTTCGGGTTACCTACCTCATCAATAAAATCAAATAACTTTCCGGTGAGGTCACCTTTACAACCTTGAAATTCCCAAACTGTCAAATTTCTCGGTGAAATGGTACGAGGAAGGGAAATGAAGGGAAAATTACGCCAACAAAGCCAATGTTAATTTAATAAACAATGTTAACTTAATTAATATTTAACTGTAATAATATTTAGTTTGCTCTCATTAATATTAACAGTTAAAAATTTAATTGAATATAACCTTAAGAGTCTCAATAACTTTAAAATAATATTTTTTATAAGATATTCCCCTTTCTTCTAAGTTAGACCCTTATTAAGTTATTTTAATCTTTATTATTAATCTTTTATTATTAATAAGATTAATTTAATTTATACAACTTTAACATTAATAATATATATATTATTTTATACTCCTTAATTATATGGAGTTAAAACTAAGATTTAGTTAATCAGTAATATAATATAATTAAAGAGGCTTCAAACTTAATAGAAAAAGTCAAAGAATGGTTAAATTAAATTTACTCTAACTTACCAATTAAGCAAACCTTCTTGATTTATTATAAACTATTAAATTTAATAGTAAAATTAACCAAACTAACTTTCCCTATCCATATTCCTTGGTCCAAGTACAATTTCCTAGTCAAAATTAGTCGTTTCATGGTCGAATATAGTCGTTCCTGGTCCAATATAGCATTGGATGATCTGCTCTCTTTATTTAATTTGTTGCCTTAGTCTGATTCTTCAACTTGTCCTGACGATGAACCACACTTGTTGGTTCTAAACACGTCGACAAATATATCATGATGTGATTTCTCCGAAAAATATTCTCAACATTGATATGGATTGTAGGAATTTACAAGGTAAGTTCCTCAGAAAGAACACCAGAAGGACACCGCTCACAAACAGATCACAGATCAATACACCAGTATTTTGACGTGGTTAAAACCCTCAGAGAGGGAAACAGTCCACGGCCTGCGCCAACGTGGCTACTACAGGCAATTTATTAATAAAAGAATGAAATTTACATAAGCTTCTCTCATGCACGGTTAACCTACAAATGACCCTCCATGCGCTTTAAATAGAATTCATGGACCAATCGGGTGTCAAGCCACGGATCAAGTGTCGGTAATACCGAGGAGAGAATGAACCGTCGGATCACTAGATATCGTGACCGTCGGATTGTAAGTTACAAATGTACATAGTAAAGAAACACACTTTACCTAACTCTATACTAGACCAAGTTATATTTAACTATTCCTATGTGTCGGAATATCCTAACATCCCCCCTTAAGAACAACTTGGGATAGGATTGAAGGATTTACAAATATGACACAATAGGGGAAGGAAGGAGGCACTATAGCCTATCCCCCCTTAGTGACAACTTCCTGAACTCCAAGCATATATCGAAGTTTAGTGAACTTCGCCTCTGTGAGAGCCTTTGTGAAGATGTCTGCAACCTGATCATCTGTTGGACAATATTGCACTTCAAGAACATGGTCATGAATGAGCTTTCTGATGAAGTGCATGTGAAGTTCAATGTGTTTGCTGCGCTGATGCTGAACTGGATCTTTGCAAAGCTGAATGGCACTTTGATTATCACACCAAAGTGTAGTCGGATGCTGCTGCTCAAAGCCCAATTCTGATAGGATTTGACGAAGCCACAAGGCTTCCTTACTAGCTTCCACAGCACCACGATACTCTGCTTCTGCTGACGAAAGAGAAATGGCAGCCTGTTTCTTACAAGCCCATGTAATAGGTCCTGACCCAAGAGTGAAGACATAACCGGCAGTAGACTTCCGATCATCAGGGTCACCAGCCCAATCAGAATCAGTGAAACCAACTAATAGAGGAGCTGCTTTGGCACTGTAATGAATCCCAAACTGTACTGTACCTCGAACATAACGAAGTATTCTTTTAGCTGCTTTCCAATGACTTTCACGGGGGTTTTGCATAAAACGAGCAACAAGGCCAAAAGCAAAGGAAAGGTCAGGACGAGTATGGGTTAAATACAAGAGTTTTCCTACAAGTTGACGGTATAAGGTAGCATCAACTTCAGGAGAAGTACAAGAGACTGAAAGTTTGACTCAGAACTGAAAGGGAGAAGGAGCTGGCTTACAATCTTCCATGTGAAAATGACGAAGAATATCACAAGCATACTTGGACTGGGAAAGGGAAATACCCTCCTTGGATTGCAAGACTTGAAGACCGAGAAAATAGTGTGAGTGTCCCAAGTCTGTCATTTCAAATTTCTTTTTAAGGCTGGACTTCACATGGTTTATAAGGTTGGGATCACTACCAGTAAGAATAAGATCATCAACATAAAGAACAAGGATGATAAGAAAGTTGCCCACTTTCTTGGTGTAGACATTATTGTCAGAATAACACCTAGAAAAGCCAGATTCTAAAAGAAAGCTATCCATTTTGGCATACCAAGCCCGAGGAGCTTGCCTGAGAACATAAAGAGATTTCTTAAGTCGACATACAAGGCTGGAGTCTGTTTGGATGAAGCCAATGGGTTGTTCCATATAGATTTCTTCATGCAAGTCCCCATGCAAGAAGGCAGATTTAACATCCATCTGATGGACTTCCCATTTTAAAGACGCAGCAAGGGAAAGAACAAGGCGGATAGAGTTCATTTTGGCAACAGGGGAGAAGGTTTCAGTGTAGTCAATGCCTTCAACCTGTGAAAATCCCTTAGCAACAAGACGAGCTTTAGGTTTATCAACTTTCCCATCTGGTCCATACTTGGTTCTGTAAACCCATTTACATCTAACAAGTTTACGTCCCTTTGGTAGAGGAACAAGATCCCATGTATCATTTGCCAACAATGAATGATATTCTTCATTCATAGCTGCTTCCCAATGTGGATGGCCTGAAGCTTCTGCAAAAGTGTAAGGATCATGATTTACTGGAGCTTGAGCCAGTAAAGAAGAGGCTCTTTCAAACTGAGAACGTGTACGTCGCTGATCTGTAGGATCACCGGCAAGATCACATGCTGCATCCCGAGTAGCACGGACCCATCTTGGAAGTTGAGGATCCTGAGAAGGTGGGGGAGGATTGTCATCCTCACTTTCATCATCTGAAGAAGAAATGTTTTCAAAAGTAAAAGAGATAGGAAGAGGTGGCACATCCGCCGGACTAGGCTCGCAGGCCGATTTATTTTCATCAAATTTTACATCTCTTCTAATGATAACATTTTTGGACTTAAATGGAATAAATTTATAACCTTTTACATCTTCAGAATATCCAACAAAAGTACATTTCTCACTCTTAGGTTCTAAAGCTTTATGCTTTTCATCTGGAATATGGGCCCATGCTTCACTTCCAAAAATACGGAAGTGACTTACATCTGGTTTGATGGAACTCCAAGCTTCTTCTGGAGTGATATTCTTTAGAACCTTAGTAGGAGTGCGATTTATTATATAATTTGCACAATTAATTGCTTCGGCCCAAAAACTAAGACTGAGTCCTTTAGATTGCAGCATACAATTAGCCATTTCCTTTAAGGTGCGATTTTTCCTTTCAGCTACACCATTTTGTTGTGGAGTGTATGGAACAGTATGTTGCATTTGAATTCCATTTCCGGTGCAAAAGTTGATGAATGTGTTTTTAACATATTCGCCACCATTATCAGTTCTTAGCTTAAGAATTTGATGTCCAGATTGTTTTTCAACAAAGGCTTTGAAGGCCAAAAATGTGTTAAAATACTTCGCTCTTGAGTTTTAAGAAGTATACCCAAGTGCGTCTGGAGAAATCATCAATGAAAGTTAAGAAATACTTGCAGCCAGAGAATTAAGCAACAGGAAGTGGACCACATAAATCACTGTGCACAAGCTGTAAAGGGGCTGAGGCGTGCCAAGAGGCACGTTTTTCAAAACTGTCCCGATGATGTTTTCCGATTACACATCCGGAACAAACACCATCTCTGCAAGATACCATAGGAAGACCTGTCACCATATTTTCTTTACATAGATGCTGAAGGGAGCGATAGTTTAAGTGACCAAATCGCTCATGCCAAAGTTTGCTCACTTCGTCATTATGAGCAACAAATACTGAGGGAAGATTTGATGACCCAAAGTTGTGAAACTTATACAACCTTGTGGAGTCATCAGCAATATCGGTAGCTAGAATCTGTTTAGGATCTCTTAGATCCTTGATTACAACATCATGAGGTGAAAATTCAACAATTTTACCTTTACCTGAATGAGTTATCTGATATACAGATAGAAGGTTGCTGGATAAGGTTGGAACACATAATACATCATTAAACTGACCATTCTCTAGATGAACAGTTCCAGTCCCTAAAACATTAAGAGATCTATCATCACCAACATATATATTTCTGGTGTTACAATCATGTAAAGAATAAAACATGGCTTTGTTTTTGGCCATGTGATAAGAGGCTCCAGAATCAATGAGGCACTCATGAGAATGAGAAGAAGAAGATACATTTAATGCATAACCAGACTGAGATGATTGACAACGACATGCAAAAAGTGCCATTCCTGAAGATGAAGTTGAAGTTGAAGTAGAAGAATGCTCCACATGGATGTTATGTTTCTTCATTGCGGATTCCAAGGCTTCCATCTTCTTAAAGCATTTAGATTCTAAGTGGCCATCTCGATTACAAAAGTTACAATGTCTATCAGTCTTCTTCCATTTGTTTTTATTGGTCTTATCATTTGCTGAAATGATCTTTCATTTTGAGACTTAGTTTGCTTAGGAACCTTGTTTGGTTTAGGACCATTCTTTTTGGGATATGACTTCTTAGGATTCTTTAAATTTGGTTGCTGTTGGGCGGCTAACGCTTTCTTGGAAGAGTTCAAAATGAAGAAGACCAAGATGTAAAGTTTTTTCTTGTTCTCTTATTAAAGAATCACAAAAAGAGTCAAAGGAAGGGGCCTTGTAGTCTTTTCCTTGACAAATGAAAGCTTCCCTTGTAGAATGGAAGGTGGAAACAAATACAGAGTAGGCTGGCCCCAACTTTGTAAGGATGGAATAAATAAGGTTACTATCTTCTTTCTTAACCTTAACACCTTCCAAGAGATATCTAAGGGTCTTGAATTTGCACAAGAAATCTTCAATGCAAGAAAAATTTATTAGGATCCAATGTAAGCAACTCATTTTCAAGTTGATGGGCTCTAATTTCATTTTTAATCCCAAAAACTTTAGTGATTTGTTCTAATGCTGCATGAGGAGTATCAAGATCTGCAATATGGAATCTAAGATCAGGAGAAATAGACATCCCTATCAAACCACGTGCTTGATCTTGTCTATTTTCCCATTTTGCAACCTTGTCTTCATCTTTGGTTTCTTCTCTTGGCCCGTGGCTATTCTGTAGAGACCTTTACTTCTAAGTAAATCTTCCATGTAGGATACCCATTGGAAGTAGTTTAGTGCTGTCAAGAATGATTTGGCATGGACTTTCCATTTAAAAAAAAAACTGAAGCTGAAGATGCTGAAAGTAAGTGTTCCAATGGATAGATCTCGAAAAATTAGGCTGTTTAAAAAAAACGGCTTTGAAAAAGGCTTCCGAATGAAGAAGTTATGGCTTTTTGAAAAAAATTTGTTGAAGTTGCCAGCAAAGTGCGGGAATGTGCGGGAATGAAAAAAAACGCCCCCCACAAAATGGAGATTTGAACCCAAGACCTCTACTCTCTTAAAATAGCTTTGAACCAATTGAGCTATACAAAAAATTTGAGAGAGAGAGAGAGAGAGAGAGAGAGAGAGAGAGAGTTCTTGGGTTGTGTGCTTGCCTTGAGAAAGCTCTTTTTTTCTACAAAACAAAAACACAAAACCCAACACGAATATGCAAAGAAAAACAAACCTTACGGCTCGAAGTTAGCTTTAAACGGAAACTAAGTATTTTTCTCAATGTTTCTGATTTTCCAAGATCACACTAAGGTGCAGGGAAAAGAGCATACGCATGAGAGAAAAAAAACTTCCTTTCTGTTTCTGATTTGCCCAGATC
>APFE030469184.1:30437-46654 GCA_000404065.3 Pinus taeda
CATGCACGGTTAACCTACAAATTGCCCTCCATGCGCTTTAAATAGAATTCATGGACCAATCGGGTGTCAAGCCACGGATCAAGTGTCGGTAATACCGAGGAGAGAATGAACCGTCGGATCACTACATATCGTGATCATCGGATTGTAAGTTACAAAATGTACAACGGTAAAGAAACACACTTTACCTAACTCTATACCTAACTCTATACTAGACCAAGTTGAACTTAACTATTTCCTATGTGTCGGAATATCCTAACACAGTTATCCCTTTGATTGAGGAAGTTATCCCTTAAATAAGGAGATAAGGACGAGTTGTATTTGAGTTGTAATTAGTTAGCTCAGTTAACTGAATTAAATCCAGTTAGATTAGTTCCAAACAGTTTGTGGAACTGATTGCGAGTTCAGTCAGTTAATGCATGCATGCATGAAACTAGTGTACTCCATATAACTGAATATTCTCTCATAAATAACTCATGCACGTTAGTTCAGAGAAAGACCCAGTTGAGATAAAAAACAAGGACATTCTACTATTAGTTGGAGGAATTTTCCTATAAAGGAAACTCATCCATGTATAAGGAATAAGGTTCCTTGAGGATTGCACAGTTTTACAGGGTGTGAGATCAGTGTTACACTTGGTAACAGTAGGATCACCCAGGAGAAACAACTCAAGGAAATAGGAGGCTTGGAGGGCAGAGGAGAAGGTTTGTGAGAAGCCTTGTTTGCCTGTGAGCATCCAAGAGGATTGTACTCAGAGCTGGCTAGCTGTGAGAGTTAAGGCTTTGTATAATCTTGATGTATTTCCACCTTGTATGATAATACAGATAGTGGGGTTTTTAGCTAAGGCTTTCCCTAGAGTATTATTCTGTGTTTCATGTGTGATTGATTCTTCTTCTCTGTTATATGTGTTATGTTTGATCTTGCTCAAATTGATTTAGCTTCCGCAAGTTTGATTGTAGAAGTAGATTAAGTATTTTGCTTTAGTATATTGCATTATTAGGTTAATCTACAGTGAGAATTTCTACATGGTATTGGAGTTAGCTGATCTGTAGAAAAATTCTACACTAGTACCTTATGGTCATCGCATTTAATGTTAAAATAGATCAACCTTCACGTAAATTCTTTTTAAACTTGCAATCTTGTAGGTAGTTTCTCGTTTCATCATGCACATTTTTTTTTGAAATTATCACAGAGAAATAAGTTTTGAAATTTTCCAACATTCTTAAAAATGTTAAACCCCAAAATCATATGTCTAACTCTTTCCCAGCCAACTTCAATTGAAGAGTCCCCAATCAATCTTATTCACTGCTCCTTGTCTTTTAATCACTTCTCTTGTATATGTCCTCTCCTTCTCAATTGTTTGTTATTTATCCCTCTCCCTCATTCATGGATTTGAATGGCTATCAATTGGTACAAGCTTGTTAAAATGGCTATCCCTAAAGGCCATTCCACTTCTTATGCAATGGACTTACAAAATAACTCAAAAAAATAAACAAGGTATTATTATGCAAGCAATAAGGGAAAAACAAATCCAACTCATGAAGTAAAAAAGTGTTCATTGTTTAAATACGCTTTTGCTCAAAAAAAAAAACACGTCGTTTAAACACTTAAGCTTACTTGCAAATTTGAGTATCTAAAAATAGGTAATTGACACGATCAAATATTTTGAGGTGTCAAGGAATTTTGCAATTGAACATATGAGTAGCAAAAAAAACTATGATTGGGCTTGGAGTATGCCCCAAAACTGCTCCTACTTGGCTAAGAGCTCGCCATCATCGAACGTTATGAAATAAATTAATGGCCCAAGACCCAGAGGTATCTAGAAGGAGTGAAAGCCTGCACCTTTATGGACCACTAGCGGGTAATTCCAGGTGGTGTGGTTTTCCTTTAATAATGATGATAAGTCAACCTAAATTCACAAATAACAACTAGTGATGGTTGTCCTCACTGTTGGTATGACAACTAAGTTATGATAGGTTTTCGCATTATATGAAAAAAATAAACAATAGAAACTATGATAAATTCGCAAGACATTGCCATGAATACAATTACAAAAAACATGAGACATAAATTCTTATGTTGAGCTCCTTCTAGTATTGTTTAGTCAGTAATTGAACAAAATATGGTGAAAAGGTTAGCTTTTAAAGAGGCTAGAAGGAAGTACTAGATATCACATAATGCTACCATGGTTGACCCATCGATAAAATCTCTTCTCAATTTCTATTATGGAAAGGGAGTTCAATGCACTACACAATCACAAAAATCAAGCATAAACCAAACCCTAAACCAAACAAGAACCCACATGATCTATTGATCAATTGTGATTTCCACTGAGATTTCCAATGCATTTTTATATAAATATAAAACCCAAGAAACATGCATGTTGCATAGAGAATAGAATGTGAAATGTTGAAGGTTTTCCTTCTTCCAATAATGCATGCAAGCACAATGTTGGATGGGTGTAGCATTGTTTGAGGCTATGTGTGAGAACATTAAAAAAAAAAAATTAGAAAGTAGATGAGCAACTAAGCTGAATTTCATTGTCATTTTCTAGGTGTTTGTTAGAACTTTTCCATAATGAGACATTTTTATGAGAATAAATAGAAGGTTTGAATCCATCCTTGAGTTTTAAGGGGATAAAATTAATGCATTACTTAATTTGTTTAAAGAAATTATGCATTCATATATGACGCCCACAAGTCCAAATATGCAACATGAAAATGCTAGATTCGCCCACACTTAAAAACCACTATTCAACTCATTCTTAAATATTTTTGCACTAAATTTATAATGTATTTAAAGACTGGTAGAATTAATGTAATTATCTATAAATCTAGGAAATAACATACTATTATTTTGTTTAAGACAATAACAACCTAAGAGATGTCTATTTTTACAAGTATTTGGAATTAATTTTCATCGCAAGCTAAATTGAATCTATAACATTCAAATAGGAATAAATGGAGGTTGGTGTTGAGCCTCAAAATTACTCTTTCCCTAGCAACTCTTCTAATTCCTTTTCTTTGTTTTTCCATAAGAAAGATGCATTCTCATCACTAATAACTGGTATATACTGTCTTGAGGAGGACATTTAGTGATTTACATGTCATGTTTTTTATGTTTTGTTGTATTTTTGTATAATAGCTACAGAACGCAACCTATTTTGCAGCTAACTAGTTGTTCCGTAGCCACCTCCATGCTCTAACAGGTTACAGGTGTCAGAAGGAGAAACTAGCCATATGGGCAGCTTTGAAATCATCATGACATGGACCCTGTCATATTCATTCAGCCTAGGTCGACAAAGAAGATGGCATAAGACTACGATCAATGGATAAGTTAAACACAAAGTCACTGAGGGTAACAGGACTCTGTTTCACGGTTAATTAATGTGTTTCACAGTGATGGGAAGCGTTATCCAGAGCAACTACCTGTACCTACGGACTCCAACAGCCACCATGTCTTGGATTTATTTCTCCAGCAGCCGAGGAAGAAATTATGCATATCTGTCTTCTATGTGTTTGGCTGTAGCATGCTTTTCTTCACAAATAGTTATATTATTTTTCTTATAAATACCTATGTAAGGGACCGAAGAAGTTAGTAATAGTTTTAATGTGAAATCGAAGTTCTAGACTCTGTAATTTTTGGGTGTTTTGTGTCCCTATTTTAATATGAGAAGACCACATGTTTTTGTGAACATCTGAAGGAGTTTTCTTGGAGTTGATTGAGCAAGCGCAGCCTAATCAGCTGCAGAGGGACCCTGCACTGAAGAAGGTTTCATTTTATTTATTTTTCTTCTTCTTGTTAACTATAAATTCATCATTTTCTTTCTGAAGCAGTGTTTATAATCATTTTCTTGCTAACAATGTTTATAATGCAATTTCTATCATTTTCTACTAACAGTGTTTATAATTTAGAGCAGTTTCCATTAGCTTGATTTCTTTTTAGTTCTTATCAGTAGTTTAGAAGATAGAACTCAATAGTGTAATCTTGTTTCTTCAATTAAAAACTAACCTTGTTTCAGGATGATAGTAGGATTGAAGAATGATAAGGATACATTGTTGGATAGTTTACTTCATTCATTGTTTTTCTAGTTTAAATTCTCAATTAAACTTATCAGTGTCATTTATTGGCTTTGCCATTTCATTTTTAGTTTAAAACACTAACTCATGGTGTTAATGAATGTTTATGGAAAATCCTTCAAGTTGATAATTCATCCTTAACTAAGTGGTTGAACATTTAATCTATGCAATGAGTTATTCCTGCATCTTTGTATTTGTTTTCTCTTAGATTAATGAAGTACAAAATTACTTAAATGTCATCCCAATGAGACTTTCTCCCAAAATTGAGAGGCAGAGTAACCAAGTATTTCATTTAGTTTTATTTTTTTTCCCAAAGAATTGAACTTTTTATTAAAATAAAAAGTTACATAGTGTATGCAATTAAGCATTCAATTTGGTTGTATGAAAGCAGATCATAGAGCCCACAGGATACAATCCTACCTAAAAGAAGAAAGCAAAATGAGTTGTTCCTGATATGAGGAAAGCGAGAAAAAAGAACCAAATAGTCCAGCTGGCCTAAGCTTTCCTGCCCTTCTTCTTCTCCGCTTTTCGCCAACCATCAATGTTGGGAGTGGAGTCGATAATGGCAAGCTCGTTTTCCATTGTGTTCATTGGTTGTTCCTTGTTTGAATCCGATCCTTTGGGGCTATGAGTTCGTTTGGTGCCACTTATTTCCAATTGGAGTTCTTGTTCCCGTTCCAAGTTATTCTCTTTTTCCTTATTATCCTGAATTTTATCTTCTACTGCCTTGTGTTCTACTTTCTTTGTTGTAGCTGCCTTCATTACTGGATTTTCTATATTCTGCCATCCTTTCGGCTTCCTTTGTTGCTACTTACTCTTATTGGGGCTGGTACGTGGACATGCATTGTACAGGTGACCTGTTTGTTGACATCCCCGACATCGAAACGTTGTGTTCTCGTAGTCCAAGGGTTGTGTCCACTGTGTATTATTGAAATTCATGCTTATGCTTTCTGGTAAGCCTTGGCTGAGATCTACTTCGACACATATTCTGGAAAAAGTGAATATTCCTTTTAGTTGTCTCTCTGCATCGATCTTTAAGAGTTTTCCCAAGGTATTTCTAATAGTGGTTAGAGCATTCTGATGCCAAAAATGTAAAGGGGGGTTATGTAGCCTAACTCATACTGACATCCTTGATACCACCATAGTATTGGCATCGAAATTGGGAAACCATGGGGTGATGAATAGTCTAGCACTACCCCAAAACCATGGCCCTTGGTTGAGGATTATTTCCTTTTCCTCTTCTATGCGAAATCTTACTATGAAAAACCTCTTAGGGTATAGGTAGATTTCACATTTTTTTGTCCAAACCGTATGGATCCATTGATGCAATACGTCAGCTCTAGGCCAAAAACCATTAAATCTGCAAATAACTGTGTATTTTTGTAGATCTAAGTATATAACTTTTACCTCTAGTATATCGATGGAGATAGACGGGCTCTTCGAAGTTTGATCTACAATGTAAGGCCCTGGGGGTTTAGTGGCAGCGGTGGGGTTTGTTTTCCCTTTGCCCTTGACTGCGCCTTTGAAAGACCCTGTATTTTGCGAGCTAGTTCCAGAGCTTTCGGCAACTCCTCGTAGTCTCATATTGAGAATGATTGTAGATCCTGGCTTAATGTTGTAATCTTGCATGGTTCTGTAGTCCTGCAACGATCTGCCCCCATTTAATAGGTGTTGTTTCCCAACTGGGTAGCCAGTCTAAATGGCAATGTTATTCTTCAAATCTGTAACATTGTCGTTATCATAAGTCCAGATCACGGTTGTTTTCCCCTTGGGCGTTTTAACAAATATTTGAAATCGATTAGGAATTGTCCCATCAAAACCAGAACTGGCAATCTGGAACGTCTGGAGGTATTTCCTTCCCCTAACAGAGGCTTCGATTGCGTCTGCTCCAATGGTCTTGTAGCAAATGGGTATGGATTTTACGATCAGAAACCTCTGCTTCCGGAAGGTGTTTTCAGCCATCAGCTAGAGATCCACTGCCTTGATTGCTTTTTGGTCTTTGTTGTGCTTCAATCCATCTGCCATATTCCTGACTGATTCCTCCAAATCTATAATGTCGTTCCCCTCGAACCTGTAAGGCAAATCCGAGCAAAACACCTCTGCTTCAGATCTGAGGAATAAGACCCGTCCTCGGCTCCATACCCTGGTTGTCAGCATCTCTCCCTCATACCCTATGTCGTTGCATCCTTCCACTTCTACGATGATGGTCCCCTTGATCCAAAAAAAAAATTTCACAATTGATCCTGTGTCTACCTTGTTTGCCAGATCCGAGCAGCACACCACAACGGCAGATCTGTGGAAAGAATGCTAACCTTGGCTCCAATCTCCCTCCGTTCTGATATCATTACTTGCCACCGCATTCTTGTCTATCTCTGGGCCTTTGTGCTTACTCCTGGCCATCGATGGTAGTCCCTCAAACCCTGCTCTGTTACAACCTAAGTTTGCCTTGGTCACCAGATCGAATCTGCAGAAAGGTCGTGCCATGAGGAACCTTGGCGGGACTAACCTGTGGTAGATTTGATCTACAGCGGAAAAAACAGATCTTGTTCCATGCCCATTCCTTAAAATTGCATGTGGTTCAGGATCAGCTCTCCCATCTGCAAGAGGCCTTCGATCTGGTTCCGGGGAGCTCCCTTCATTGATTTGCAGAGAGGTGACAGCAATGAACTCATTTCCAAAAACTCTAGCCATGGCGTCTCTCAGATCTTCTCTCCGGATTTTCATTTAGTTTTATTTATGTAATTAGTTAGACATCAATTGCAAATTTCACTTTTAGTTTTAATTCATGATTTGGAAATAATGGTAAAATAAGAATAGAAACTTTGTTTTCATTTCTTCCTTAATTTTGTTTCCATATCTTTCTTAGCTCTGTTTTCATTTCTTTCTTAGCTCTTTTTTCATTTTTAGATTTTGATCAGTCTTTAAGAAAGTTAGATTTAGTTTTGATAATTTACATTGTAAATCATTAGGAATTAAAAGACTAAAAACCCCCAAAACAACATAAAACATAAAAACAACGAAGTAAGAAGGGTTAGCTAGCACAAACAGTGCACTACACTTCATCAATTTACGATACCCGGATTGATAATTTATGTAGAGCAATTTAGGACACTAAATTGACCAAACATTTTGGCGCCGTTGACGGGGAAGTGTAACTAGGTAACTTTATCTCTTACATTCAAAACAAAATGATATGCATAGAGAAAGAGACTCTAAGGGTATATTTATAGATAGAGGCAGAAGTTCAATTCCTACGACACCACCTACTCCACCAAGAACAAGGAAATATACACCTCCATCCCAAACTCATACTCCCAGTCATAGAACTCCTCAAATTCCAGGGACAGAAATCCAATCAAAAGAATCTCCTACTTCATCTACCAAGTTAGTCCTAGAGGAGAAAAATTTTGAATTTCCAACAACAGGAATAGTTTTTTTCACCTCCACGGGAGAGCACATTTTAGTTGAAGAATTGGGAATACCTGGTGAGGAAGAAGAAGTAGAACCTCTCTCCCATATCCCATTAATAGTAGAACCAGAGGAGGAGAAAGTAACCTTGCAGGTTGAACCCTATACTGACCTTGAAGAAACTATAGTGGTAGAAGAAGCAGAAGATGCAGAATTCACATTGTTTGGAGGAGGGGGTAGAGGAAGAGGTAGAAGAAATAATGGAGGGGGTAGAGGTAATAATGGAGAAGGTAGAGGAAATAGGGAAATAGATAATTCTTTTGGATTCCCTATAGTGGATGAGGAAACAAATGCCATGATGAAAAATATATCACCTTTTGTCCTCCCAAACTTCCATGGGTTAAAAAGTGAGGATCCTGAAACATTTTTATTCCAGTTTGAAGTCTTGTGTAGAACCTATGATTATTTAGAAGACTCTCAAAAACTCAAATTGAAATGGTTCATGGGATTAGTTACTCAGTCCATTAGAACTTGGAATGATGTGAAAAAAATATTTTTGGATAGGTACTTGGATTATTGCATGCCTACCAATCACAAAGATGAGGTGTTCAAAATGATGCAAAGAGAGGATGAAAATTTAGAGGATTTGATTGAGAGATTTAACTATAATTTGAAAAGAGCAAAGATGGGCAATTTAGATGAAGATACTTTAAAAGCTCTTTTATTGAAATCCATTAGGGATGAATGGATAAATATCCTTAACATGATGGGGAAGGGAGATATCTCTCAACTTCCATTAAGTGACATAGGAGAATTATGTGTTCATCTCTCAAGAGGGAAATCTAAAACTGGGAAAGGTCCAAGAGATCCTTCTCTTGTTAGAGTAAATAAATCTACAACTAGATCTGTAAGTAGGGAATAAATTGGTAATATGCTTGATGAATTTAAAAATGACATTCTAGGGAGTCTTAGTGAGCAAATAGACACCCTTAAATTACAAAACAAGCAAAAAACCGAGGCTAATGCTTTAGCCATTTTTTGTCCAAAATGCAGAAAAAAGCATGCTCTAAGAGAATGTCCTTTAGATGCAAAAGTTGTAGAAACTTGTATGATTTGCTCAGAAAGCCATGAGAGCAAGGGTTGTCCTTCAATTCTAGGTCTTAAGGCTGTCTTTCAAGAGGAAACAGTCCCAAATTCTACAAAGCCTCTTTTTTTTTTGCTAGAAGACCTTGGCAGGGGCAGCAAAATCAGGGATTTAACAATCAAATGTATCTTCAGCCCCCACCAAATTGGAATTCTTGGCAGCAACCTTGGCCTCAACCTCAATCTCAATCTCAACCGTGGGCACAAGGAGTACAAAATCCTTATGGGAGATTTTCTCAATATTATCAATATCCTCCATCATATTAGAATTATCCTCCCCCACACATTCAGCAACAAAATCAATAGCCACAACTTCAAAATCAGAACCCTCGACTTTCATTGCCATTTCCACAACGAAACCAAAATACCTAACTTTCACTGCCATTTCAGCAGAGACCAAATCAGCTACCTGCCCAACCATTACCAAACCCCAACAATGAAAATCCTCAGAATGTTTACATGGTAGAAGGACAACAATTTCCAACCTATATGATTATTCCTCTAGATCTTAATGATATTCAACTAAGATCCGGTAGGATATTAGAAAAGGAAATACCTTTTGTAGTTATTCAAGAACAAGATAATTCCGAGGAAGATTCTCTAAAGGTCAATAAAAGTTTTGAGGGAACATCTCTCCAAAACCAAAACATTGAAAAAGAAAAACAAAAAGAATCAGTGAACACAACTCCTATTGAGCAACCAACATCTACTTCTACACCTCATTTTCTTGAAAGATTACAAATTGATAGAGGAGTAGAAAAGCAGATTATGTTGCCCAATTATGATTTTATAGATGAATTGAAGAATGTCTGTATCAAAATCCCTTTGCTACAAGCCATTAAAGAAATTCCAATTCTAGCCAAAACAATAAAGGAGTTGAACATAAAGAAACTAGGAACAAAAACAAAGGAAACAAAAATAATTCACCTAGTAGGAAAAATAGCAAACATAACGATGGGAAAAATTGCCATACAAAAATATGTGGATCCAGGAAGCCCAATTGTGAAAACACATATCAATGGAGTTGAAATTCCAAATACATTGATTGACTTAGGGGCAGCAATAAACATCATGAGCAAACAAACTATGGAGCAGCTCAAGCTTCCTAATCTTCTTTACACATTACTGCAACCAACAGATAGATCAGTAATCAAACCAAATGGAGTGTTAGAAGATATTTCAGTATCCATAGATTCTTGGGAATATCCTGTTGATTTCATGATCTTAACTCCCAAGAACAATCTAGGAGGACATCCACTCATATTAGGAAGACCTTGGCTGGCCACAGCTGATGCTTTTATTAGCTGTAGATCTGGCAACATGTATATTTCTGATGGTAATTCAACAAAAAAATTTACTCTATATCCTCCAGCAAAAGCAATCACAGAAATAGATGACAAAGAATGGATTGATGATGAAGATGATATTCAGCCTCTCTTTACTATTTCAGATATTAGTAAAGTAAAGATAGTCAGATTTTAAATACATTGGAAAATTTTGAATCATCTTCATAATATGACCATGAGAAATTTCAAGAAAAATCTAATGTTGAATATTTGTCATCTAGGCAGATGTCTCTTTATTCTATGGAAGAGTTTGGTAGCTCTACAATTGAAATATTTCCAGGTAGGAAATTGAACATAAACAAAAACTTGGAGAAACTACAACAAGAAGAGCTAATCAAAACATTACAAAAACATTATGCTGCATTTGCATGGGAATACACCAACATGAAAGGCATTAATCCTAAGACTTGTATCCATCACATCTACATTGAGGAAAATTGTAGACCTATCAAACAACCTCAGAGAAGGATGAATCCAACTCTTAGAGAGATTGTGAAAGAAGAGCTCCAAAAATTATTGAATGTAAACTTCATTTACCCAATTTCAAATAACCTGTGGGTTTCTCCTTTGGTAATTGTGCCTAAAAAGAATGGTAAATGGAGGGTGTGCATTGATTATCGAGAACTGAATAAAGCAACCCTTAAAGATCATTTTCCTTTTCCTTTTATAGATCAAGTGTTAGATACATTAGCAGGTAAGAATTATTTCTCATTCTTGGATGGTTTTAGTGGTTATAATCAAATTCAAGTAGCACTTGAAGATCAGGATAAAACCACATTTACTTTTCCATGGGGAACATATGCCTACCAAGTACTTCCTTTTGGGTTATGTAATGCACCTGCAACATTCCAAAGAGCAGTACTAGGGATTTTTTCTGATCTAATACATGATTGTGTAGAGGTATATATGGATGAATTTACAGTCTATGGCAATACATTTGAAGAAGCTTTGGGGAATTTGGAAAAAGTTCTTAAAAGATGTAAAGAAGCAAACCTTTCACTAAGCCATGAAAAATGTTTTATGATGTTTACAGAAGGTATTATTTTAGGACATCACATTTCAGGAGATGGGATTAAAGTTGAAAAATCTAAAGTTGAAGTCATCTCTAAATTATCAATTCCAAATTGCTAAAAGGATGTTAGAAGTTTTCTAGGATTTACAGGATACTATAGAAGGTTTATAGAAAATTTCACTAAAATATCTTCCCCACTCTTCAAATTTCTTACCAAATATTGTGAATTCAATTGGAATTCTGATTGCCAGTTGGCATTTGAAACCTTAAAAACGAAAATTTCTAAAGCACCCACTTTAAGAGGTCCAAATTGCAAACTCCCTTTCCATATTTCAACAGATGCTTCAGATACAACTCTGGGAGCTTGTTGAAGGCCCCGAAAATCGAGTCGACAACAAGGGGGATGCCCGCCCGGTCCGGACCTTGGTTGGCAACTCCTTATCCGTTTGGTATAGCGGGTCCAACTAGGGATATGGGACCAGTTTCCCAATTCAGTGTGTGTGTGTGAGAAAGATGGGTGTTTCTGTTCTAAATGGAATACTTCTATCTAATCTAATGTTATGCTATTGTATTCTAATAAACAGAAAAACATCGAAATTTATGCTAACCCGGGGTATGATCTTTCTTCTGTGCGATCTAAAAATATTTCAAACAATAACTGGTAATAAATATCATTCAGCTATCATAAGAAAAGAATTTGATAAAGATTAACTACTTCGTATAAGAAGTTAGACGAAATAGTTGTGAAAAACTTATCGCATAAATGAGCTATTCATACACTACACATAAACAAATAGTTATCACCGTACAAAAGTTCCAAATGATAACTCAGACATCCATGTTGTAATATATAAACAACTGAAAACTAAATATCACTTTAACGCATAAGCATAAATGGTTAAGAGATAAAAGTATCATTTATAACTAGTCCTACTGATGAGCTTCAAGCGACAATTGATTTATCTCTCCTTGATTTAACATCCACTAAGAGTACAGAAGTGCAACATTAGTAGCAGATATCAAATGCAAATATCAAATAAGCCCTGTTCCATTCATTCACCAAAACCTCCTCTGAGGGTGCAAAAGTGCATGTTCTGAGGACAAGTTTTTGATAAATTTCTGGACCCTTCTCTAAATGCATGAGAAGGGTTTAAATACTACTAACTAAATAACTTATTTACAAAAATTGAGGATTCAGTTTAAATGACCATCCTCTTTCTAAGAAAAACTATTTCTAAAATTAAATCTACTATCTAAATTTATTTCTAAATTTACTCCTTAATTTCGCCAGCATTCAATATTTTCCTGAGTGGAGTTGGCTAACTGTCTTCCGTCTTTAGTTGAGTTAAGCAAACAGAATCGGCAAGAGCTGGCATTATCTTCTCAGTAAAATTGATGATATGCTTGAGAATCATCCAATGACTATGTATCATTACCATGTATGCCTGGTAAAAATCCCATTTCAACTTGGTTAACTCTTGGACTGCTTTTGCTTTTCCTTCAGTCTTCTGTTTCCAGTTTGCTTCTATTGCTGATTTCTTGTAATTTTCAGGGCTCGCAGGTGACTGAGTAACTAGGGACCTTCCTTTTCGAACAATTTTTCTTAGCGATGCGTGATTAGCGCTAAGCGTGCATCGGAAATTGCCTTTGTTTCTTGATCCAAGCTTCCCTGATGCGGTTTTTGTCTCTTGCACCTTTTTCTCTCATTCGGTATAAAGCTCAAAACTTGTAAAAATAGTGATTCCATGAGCTCCTGACCTTGAGAATTAAACTGTCTGTTTCTGGTATCAACATCGTTCAGTACCCATTCAATCATGGCTGTTTATGAGAAATCCGTGATAGATGCCTCAGAAGAGTTCCGCGGCTCTTTTTCTTCCTTGAGTGGATTAAGTGTGCCTTCCGAAATGTACATTGGAGCGCTGCCTTCCCTCCTCGTAGTTTTCTACATAGTACCCTATTTAACGCTTCATCCTTCTTTCCTACAGTTTACATTGAGGTGGAAGCAATGATAAAAGACTAATGATAGGAAAACTTTTAAATGCCGAAGATATGCAAAACATGCCACCTTACGTGAGCTATTTCTTCGAAAAACACAACACCCTACTTTATTAACAACTGGTAGTAACTCATTAATTCGCATTAAAATACATGACCGACTCTTGGCTAAAATTTTTTCTCGAATAATGAGCCAGAACCAACTGTGATGGAGGGGTCCCGCGATTTTGCTTTGCAATGTCGCAGATTGCAGTATCACAATATCGCAATGTCATCACGTTGTTTTTATTGCAAGGTCACAGTACTGCAACATCGCAGAATCGCAACTTTGCAGTATCGTTGTATCACAATGTCGCAATATCGCAATATCGCAATGTCGCAATATCGCAGATCGTTATAATCCTTGTGCAATTCATGTGATTTTTGCGATGTGCGATATGCGATATCGCACATTGACGATTTTTTAAAGTTTTTCAATTGAGTGTTTCTTCAGTGTATGTGATGCGATGAGGTTTCGCGTCGCAATCTCGCCTTTTGTCATTTTAACTCATTAGAAGGTGTATCCTATCATTATTTGCGCGATGCGATATCCTTTAAGGAGTGAATTTGATTTTTTTCATTATGAAACTTAGGTTTTTTAGATTTTTCAAGGTACTTTCCTAAGTCCATGATGTTGTAAGTTTCATCTAAAAAAGAAAATGTAACACTAACTGATTTTTTGATTTTTACTGAGGGTCCCCACTTATTTAGTATTAGCAATAATACTTCATAAGGAGGGGGGTTGTTGGTGGCCACAACACTTTCTGGATTTGGTTCTATCATTATATTTTGGAAATGCTGGACCAATAAGTTCTCCATCTCTTCCTTATGAATTAGGTGACTTCCTTCTTGGTCTACTAATGAAAATATCCTGTTATGCTGGCAATGTTGAATCATCGCTTGGTGGATGAATCTAGTATTCCTTTCTCCCTCCCTCAGCCACTGAACTCTCAATTTTTTCTTCTACATGATCTCTTCCTACTGCCTCCTTTCCTCCAGACTATTCAGTTGTTGTCCTTCTTCCTCCACTATTGATTCCGTGCAACCATTTGTTATTATCTATTGTTGCACCCTTTTCATCTTTGCCTGTAACAATTCTTCGTCTTTGTGAATATTGCCAAATTTTTCCTTATTCCATTTTTTTAGTTTTCCTTTGATTTCTTTGAGGTGTAGTTGGAATGTATGAACTTTGTTTCTCCCTTGTTCCTTACTTAAGTTCCACTATTCCTTCAATTTTCCTAAGAAGGTCAAATAACGTAGCCAGAATGCTTCAAGCCTGAATGGTCATTTGGCATGTCCTTGTGTCAAGTCCACTTTCAATCTAATAGGCCAATGGTCTGATCCCATGTAGGGCAGGATTGACACTTCATAATATACATCTCTGCTTATTAATTTTTCAGTGGCTAAGAATCTATCTAACCAGGATGCAATTTGTCGATTTCCTCCTCTTCGGTTATTCCACGTGAAAGTTCCATTGATTGTTGAAATGTCTACTAGATGGAGCTCTTCTTGTATATCCCTAAATTGTTCCATTTCAAGTTCTTCTCTTCTCATCCCACCTTTTTTTCCTTCAGGGAGGTTATCAGATTGAAATCCCCTACTATCAACCAAATTTTTTGGTCATGTATTTGGCTTAATGTCCTTATACTTTGTATAAAGTTTTCTTTCTCTACAGGAATATGCAACCCATATACTGCTAAGATTATGATCTATTCTTTAGTTCCTATATTTTAGAAGTGACCTATGAGGATTCTCTGCATTCCTATCGAGTAGTCTGCCTTTACCTATGCCCAGTTCCATATGATTTCAATGCCTCCTGCACTTCCTTTCGCAACCAATGTTACTGCTTCATATCTTGGTTTCATTTTTCGTTGAATCTCTTCTAGTTTTTCTCCTATTATCTTTGTTTCCTAGAGTAGAATTAATTGAAGCTTTTCCTTTTTCAATCGATCTTGTAGATATATTTGTTTTCCCTGGGTGTTAAGGCCCCTTATGTTCCATGATAGTACTATCATTGGGTAACTTTGTTGAGTTGTTGTACTACTGCTGATAGCAGTACAACCCTTCCAGTGTTTACCAGCATCTCTCCCGTTATTTGGATTGAATCCTGTAGGTTTATCCTCCCCCTTTTCTTCCCTCTAATTTTGTTTTGTTTTTCTGTGAATTTTCTTGTTGCATGTCCAGTTACTCTACCATCTCAACTTGTATTGTCCTTGGTTGGCCTTGTATTGCTGAAAGGTTTCCTTATACAGTTTCTTTTGATCCTATGGGATGAATCTTTCATCCAAATGTCTCCATTCATTTAGAATTTTTTTTAGAAATTCCTCTTCCATACTTAACAACTCCCCCCTGCTTGTATCTACTTCCATTATGGTGAGATCAGTTCCTACCTGCTCTTCTTTTTCTATCAGATCTATTTGGGATTTCCTCTTTGGGGTTGTTTTTTATTTTCTCAGGCTGCTTTGTTTTCCTTTTTCCTGATAATACATAACCTCTGTTTCATTTTTTATTTCTTATTCTTCTTGTAGTACCTCATATCTATTTTTACTAATCTATTTTATTTTATTTTTCCTAGGTTTTGATGTCATTTTGGGTTCTTCCTCTTGTTTTTAACCTCTTGGAATCTGCCATTCACCTCCCGTGGGGGTTTCATTTGATTCTCTTTTAAATCTACTGCTTCTTGGTTCAGTGGGCATTATTTAAATAAGTGTCCATATTCATGGCACCGTCGGCATCAGAACGGGATATGCTCGTAGTCCAATGTCTGGTGCCATATTTATTCATGATATTCCAGTTCTATTGCTTTAGGGATATGCTCAGATATATTCATATACACATAGATTCTAGCATATGAGGTATATCAACCCATTTTTGTGGTTTCTGCTATTTTGACAAATCTTCCTATTGAATTCCCAATTCCTTCCAGTATTTCTGAATCCCAGAAATCCATTGGGGGACCGAATAGTCTTACCCATATAGGGGTGGCTAGGAATTTCTCTTTATCTCGGTTATAGAATTATTCCCAATATCTCATAAAAAATCCTGCATTATAATGAAAATATGGAGTTTTTTCAAAAACTCTTTCCTTATCTTATAGGTTTGATAAGATTACCATGAAGAAGCCTTTGGTTCCCCGCTTGAGTTCTACATGGCCTTTTGGTTGCTATTTCTACTAGATCCATTTGGTCAGGTCCTTCT
>APFE030469184.1:52305-74804 GCA_000404065.3 Pinus taeda
TTACTTACCTTATTAACTAATTTAACAACCAGTTCTCAACAACTAATTCTGGGCAATGATGCATCCATAGTATTTATTCCCTAAGATCGATTTATTCTTCACCTTGCCTTGAGGATGGACCACATTAGTTGGCTTGAAGCGATGACAAAATCATGATTATGTGATTAATCTAAAAGACATCTATCTACATTATGGATAAAAAAAGTCTTA
This sequence comes from Pinus taeda, assembly GCA_000404065.3. Lineage (NCBI taxonomy): Eukaryota > Viridiplantae > Streptophyta > Pinopsida > Pinales > Pinaceae > Pinus > Pinus taeda. Next base: position 52,516 of record APFE030469184.1, read on the forward strand.
GATCTAACAACAAGTTATTTCTTTATAGACTCTCAAAAGCCTGAGGATAAGAAACAATTTTGAGTTGAATTTATGGTTGATTTGATACCAATTAATTCTTGTCTTTGATCAATAATATGTGAAATGGACCACTATTTGACACGTTGTTTGAGAAGAAACATTTTATGCACCCAAGTTTCCATAGTAGACAAATACCAATCCATCTAAAAAAAAATCCAACATGAATGGATAAAGGCAAAGTACTCCTTAAGCCAGTTGTGATAAAACTTAAAAGGGAATCTTGAGGGGTAAGCCTGGAAGTCTAATTGAAGGGAGATGGGGAAGTGATACAAAATAACATCATGACAAATCTAACACTGGTATCTACCCACACAAGTGGTGAGAGAATCGACAATCAAAAAATGGTCTAGTCATTTTGAAATTCCTTATTTACTCGATCTCTCATTTCTCTACATAGTTGCAAGTGGGATAGGACACACATCAATGACGTTGGAGACCTGTAGGATTTTGGAAATGAAAGAGGAAAAAATATTTGTTTTGGCATTGGTCCCCCATGTCTCACTAGTCAAGACAATGAAATTTAAGTCACCAATAAGAATAAGGGAGTGTTCTTGAAGCAAACCATTGAGGTGAAGTTGTTCCCAAAAGCATTAAAGAAATTTTGAGGTATAAAATGGACCTAAAAAAAAATATGTAAAACCAAAACCAAATTTATAAGAACCAATAGGATTAAAGATGATGATGTCAACCATGGGGGATGATTCACCATTTTTGGAGTAAAAAAGTAGAAGGATATTAAAAGAAAAAAAAAAAAAAACTACTCTTTCAACTCGTATTTTCAACTTATCTCCCTACGGTTTTATTGAAATTTAGATCGAGAGAACTCATTGGATGCAAAATTTAATTCCTTATCCATTACGTTGCATATTTTTGATAAACTCCACTACATGAAAAGGAAAAAAACATGAAAACCGTGATTGTAATCATGTTTTTTCATGTATTCTTATTTTTCATGTAGCAGGGTCCATCAAAAGTATGAAAATTGGGTACTCCTTGGATGAGGAATAAATTTTTGCATCCAACAAGTGCTCCCACTAAAAATTTGAGTAAAACCATAGGGAGATAAGTTGAAAATACGAGTTGAAAAAATAGTTTTTTCTTTTTCCCTCTAAAATTTGATGATGTAATCTAATCTTATTTTATTATTTCCACTATTATTTTATAATATTCCTTAGACAACCCATTTTAGACCTCAAAATTGCTCTAATGGACCTCTCTATTCTCATAAGGACCATATCAATTGATTAAAATAATGAAGCGATCCAGACCCTTGAGAAAACCATCCATCATAATCCCAATCTTGGAGCTATAGGGTCTAAGAGTTTTATCTTGGGAGTTCCACATAATGGTGAGGCCCCCTAGGTGACCCACAACATCTGTTTTATAGATATACCAATTGAGATACATTTTGTACAGAACCTTCCTAACCTTGTCTCCCGATACCATGGTCTCATGAATACATAGGATGGAGGGATAGTGAGTTTCAATCAATATGTGAAGGGCATAAATTTTGGAAGGTCCTCCCACTCCCAAAATGTTGAAAGAGAAAATTATCATGGAGAACCTCTAAAGGAGGGTTGCTCAGTTGTAAGTGTCCTTGGAGAATAGGAAACAACAAAGATCTCCTTAATAGTACCACTCAAACCAACTCCTTCATGAGCCATCTATTTTTTATTCTGCTTCTTCTTTCGTCTAGTAACATTTTTAAATGAGAAACATTGCTCTACACATAACTCATCAAGAGGTTGAGAAGAGGGGAAATAAGGAGTGGGAATTAGATTGAGTGAGTCTTTATATGATGGGTACAATGAAGAGGAGTCATAACCATAGGATAAACCCTTCAGGGAATCAAAACTTGGTTGAGACCCAAATGAGGGTAGAGGTTCATTCGACTAACAAGGATTTATAGAAGCAAAGGGAATAGGGGTATCCCCCAGACTTTAGGACGGATTTGACACAATGGTTATGGCCTAAAGACTGATAGATGAAAGGTGCAGAAAGACCATTAAGGGGGGTATATTATGATTGATGTTATGTGGCTAAGTCTATAACCCCTGGATGAGTGGGATTACTACTGTTAAATATAGGAGAATTTACAACAAGATTTTCAAGTAAGCATTAGAGAAATTTTGAGGTCTAAAATGGGCCTCCTAAGGAACATTATAAAATAATAGTGGAAATACTAAAATAATGTTAGATTACATCATCAAATTTTATAGGGATAAAAGAAAAACTACTTTTTCAACTCATATTTTCAACATTTTTTCCTATGGTTTTACTCAAATTTCAAGCAGGAGCACTCGTTAGATGCAAAATTTAATTCTTCATCCAAGTAGTAGCCAAGGTCCATCAAAAGTATGCAACATGGGTACTCCTTAGATGAAGAATTAAATTTCACATCCAACAAGTGCTCTTGCTCAAAATTTGAGTAAAATCATAGGGCGATAAGTTGAAAAAATAGTTTTTTTTTCAATCTTTCTACTTTCTTACTCCAAAAATGGTGAATCATCACATCATCATCTTTAACCTTATTGGTTCTTATAAAGTTTATTTTGGTTGTACATTTTTTTCGAGGCTCATTTTTTACCACAAAATTTCTCTAATGGAGAATGTCTTTTGCGGATAAGGACGGATATGGATTACCAAAGTGTCAACCGAGAAGTGACGATGAAGTCCCAGTAATAATCAAAGGGCACATCTCTTTAGCCGCAACCTCTAGTGCCCATTCTTTCTTTTCGAGCTCAACTTCTATGCACCCTCTGCATTCCAGAACTAAATTGCAACCTTCCCCAATAGAGTCTAGTTGAGTGAGATAAATTAACAGCTGTCTAATCCCTCTTAGAAGAGGAAACCATATTCAATTACTCATTCCAGAAGAGTGTATCCTCAAAGGTCTCATGAGCCATTAAATGTTCTAGGCCCTCAAACCCTGATAGAGGAGAGAATTTTTTTTTTGATTGGGACTCTTGTGGGATTCATTGAGCCCCGAGCTTCAAGAAGCCATAGGCCATAGAGACATTGAAACTAGTATATTGAGCACCTTTGTCAACCAACCAGGGGTTGGGATCCCCCAACTTTTCATATGTATCACAATTCTCCTTTAGGTGTCCCAACATGCGACAAAGAATGCATCTGAAGAGGATTTTCAAAAATTCCAGTCACTGGTAGAATAAACGACCACTGTGGGAAATCTTGAGCTCGACCAGAAGACCTTTATTTGTGTTCATCTCCACCCAAAACCATATTCTCTTATCGAAAGCTACTAGAGACTTATCATCAAAGTAAATAAACTTGTCGACATTGTTAACTACCTACACAAAAATTTGTCCGATCCATAGCTCCAAGGGAAAGGAAATAAACTTAACCCATAAATAACACAACTTAGGTTTCTCCAATATAGGGTCGAAACCCACATGCCACCTCTGAAGCCACAAATACCCATGAACCAGTGTTGTTCATAAGGAGGTTGATAATTGGTGTATACACCAACAACAGTTTCTAGTTTTCTATTACTGAGGACTACACTTGTACCTTTCTTAGAGAGATATAGAAGAATTTTATCATAAGGGCATGAGGCAAAAGAATAGAAACCCTGCTCAAATCCAAATTGTCCCCCAAGGTGAGATATGAGTTAACATTTCACACTCCCAATGCTTTTGAAGCATGTTTTGACCCTCGAAAGGACTCTCATGAAGGTACAGAAGCAAGTGACAACAAATCTCGACATGTATGTTCATCAACTCTTGATGTCATCCACTAGGTACCTAGAGCCCCACTTGAAATTCAATCTAACATAAAGGACATCATAAACGAGGACCCTCAATCAAAAAGTGTGCTTAAGGGAGATGACAAAACTAGAAAACACTAGAAATGGGAGAGAGAAAAGTTTAGGAGAGATTTCCAACAACACGAACCCATTAAAAGAAACAAGAAAATAGTTGAAAATGTTTTATTTTTATTATAATCATAACTTTATTTGTTATAAAAATAAAATGATAAAATTTTAAAAGTGTATTTTTCATTTTATATATTTATAATATTGGTGAATTATAATTATATATATATATATTATAAAATTAACACTAAATAACCAGTATATATTTCAAACAAAAGATTAAAAATAATTAATAATATATATAATATATCTTTGGAATAAATTTAAAAATAATTGAATATGATTATTTGATATTTTTGTAATTTGTATTTTTAATGTGTTTATATTTAGTGTATAATGTAGAATGTTAAACGCATTTTCAAAAAAATTAAGTGTGAAACTTTAATTTTATTTAATATGTTTCTTTGACAATATTTTAATTATGTTTCTATATGATATTATTTAATTTTAATTAATGTATTTGAAATTAATGTATATTTTAATGAAATTTATAAAATTTGTAAATAAATTATTATATGATTGATAAAATTTATTTATTTTATTATAAATTATATTTTTATTATATAATTAATGTTTACTGTGCATTTCGGAAAAAAAACAAGGTACGTTTTTCTCTCCGAAGGCCTTTGACAAAAACTCAATGTGAAAAAAACTTTCCAATAATCCTCAAAATCTTTTATATTTTGATCAAAGTTTGTTTATTTACAATTCAAAAAATGGGTTTGTTGGGTTTCCCTTCTAGCATACAAAAATAGAAATAAAAAAATAAAAAATTATATATATATATATTAGTTTATTATAATAATAATGTTGTTATGCATCTCAAAAAACCAAGTATGTTGCTCAAATTAAACCTTATCCAAGGCCTTCCACAAGCTTAATTGACAATAACTTTATAGGATCCTCAAAACCTTTGGATGCAATCAATATTGGATCAACTCAGTGGATCAAAAACATTTTATCGTCAACCTTTTACTTGATCCTAGTCAATAACTCCCCCCACCAACCCATTTATATCCTCTAGAGGCATTAGACAGGGAGACCCACTCATATTTACTCTTCATATTATTAGCAAAACGGTTGGGAAGAACTATCATCCATTTGGTTCAAACATTCCGTTAACCCACCAAAAATTTGTTAATGAGAATGATGGGTATGTGAACTCCTACCATAAGAGAGGCAAGGAACTTCATGCACATTCTGGATGACTTCACTCAAGCTTCAGGTATGGACGTCAACAAAACAAAATTTCAAGTTTTATATTTCAATACTGCATCCCTTGTTTAAAGACACATAGAGGATATATTTGGTTTTCAGATCTCCTAACTCCCTTCTAAATAGTTGGGAGCTTCATTGGTTGATAGTTCTCTCAAATGGAGTTTGTAGGAGGAACTTGTAAACAAAATCAACACCAAGCTAACTGGTTATAATTTTTTATCCCTCAATATTGATAGATGCTTAGTACTCTTAAAAGTGGTCCTTCAATCACTGCCCATCTACCTATGCTCAACTCTCATGGCACCGACCTCAATCTTATAGGAAATTTGTTAGCTTTGGTGCTCCTTCCTCTAGGAAGGAATAAAAAAGGCAAAAACAATTGCCCCTTGTCACATGGGATAAATTTTGTGTGTCAAAATATAAAGGAGGTTTGGGGTTACACGATCCCCACAACATGGAAATAGTGTTGTGGAAATAGTTTTAGGACCCAAAACTTAGTGGAGATGACTTTAAGGAGGCTTTGATCTATGGAAATCAATTTGGCATTCAAAATATGCCCCACACACTCCTCCCCCCCACTATCATATATGATTGCAGCCTTCCCACTCTATCTCATCCATATGGACCTTGTCCAAAAAAGGAATCCATCTAATCCAACAACCTTTGTTCTCGGAAGTAAAGTATGGAAGCTCTACTCTATTCTCAGAGGACTAGTGGAAACAACTCCATAAATTCTAAGAGCCACCACAACTAAATAATATCTACCTACAAACAACATCTAGGGGCCTACTAACAATCAAGGACTATAGGACGAATTTAATAACTTATTGCTAGTAGGGAGGATGGCTACCACAAGAAGAATGGAAACCCAAGCTAGAGGGGGAAGCATGGAATCAATTTTGGGATAACCTCCAACAAAAACTAATCCCACTCTCCTCTGAACTAGATAAACTATGATGGAGATATAGCTCAAAGGGCTTCTTTGCCATTGGATAATCTTACCACTTGGAACAAGGGTATCAATAATTGCAAATAGATATAATCTAGCTGAATATTTCAAAGTACATCTCGTGAAAAAAAATCTCCTTGTAGCTCTCAGTGCAAAATCAAACCCTAACCTAGGATAATATTTAGTATCACTTTAGCAAAAAAACATGGGTTTGTGCTCTTTCTTAGCTAAATAACTATGCTTGAATTCCCATGCCACACTATAAAAGATACTTCCAAATTTCCTATTATTTCCATCATGAAATCCTTGAAGTTCCTTTGTTTTCAGAAAGACATTCAATATTGGTGGAAATATTTATGTGTTTTGTTAAAATGTGGAACTAAAAGGAAATCCAATTTACACTGGGAGGTGATTATTTAATTTAATTCCACTATGTGGGATGTTAATAGAATTCGTTTCATGCATTCATTTACATAGAAACGTTGATCTTGGTTTGTAACAAAGTAAGAAGTGTGTTAGCTATTTACTGTAAACAATTTTCTAACGGAATAGATTATGGTGCACCATTAATCATTTCCATAAATATCGTGGAATCTACGACAAATTATTAGATCTAATAGGTTATACATAGTTTAGTGTAGCAGGAATGTTGGGCACTGTAAAGATTCCTTCTAGTGCAAAAAGAGAGGCCTTAGGTTCTTTGGAAAGTGAGGATTGTGATTTACATGAAACAATGAAATGTTGATTATATAGCACTAAATAATACATTATTAAAAGATTACAAATTGAACCAAGATGATTTTTTCAAAATTTCTATGGTAAAGTGTCCAAGCCAAACCTTTTCAACTTCGTACACTCCTCTTGGGTTTACAGTGCAAGTCCGTGTTAGTTCTCAAGAATGAAAAACATATCTTTTGTACATGCACACAAAATACTACTAACAGTGGAGGTGACTAATTAATTCCATTCCACTCCAATTAATTCTAATTTGCATTGGAAGGTGACTAAATAATTCTATCCCACTCCATTGGATGTTAATATAATTTGTTTCATGTACTTGGTTACACAAAAAAGTTGATCTTTCTTTATAACAGAATAAGAACTGCGTCTATCTTTCCTACAAACAATTTTCAAATGAAATAGATTATGGTGAACCATTAATATTTTACATAAAGATGGTGGGATCTACGACATATTAGTGGATTTTAAGGTTGTACTATTTGTGTTTTAGTGCAGCTAAAATTTTAGGCACTACCGAGATTCCTTCTAGTGCAAAATGAGAGGTTTTAGGTTTTTTAGAACGTGAGGATTGTGATTTAGCTTGAACGACAAAATGTTGCTTATAGAGCAAGAAATTATTGGAAATAATGAGAGGGAGGGTGAATTAGTATTTATTTCCAATTGTTAAAGTATGTCAGTTAATATTTTTATCACAAATTAAAATAGGACACAAAAATATGAACAAGAGAAAAATAATTTTCTTAATAAGATGATGAGGACTCCAATCTTCATTTACAACAATTCAGGCTCCAACCTGTACAACAAAATATTCAATTATTTTCAAGGTTGTAAACTTGGGTGAGGAATTCAATCCTCATAACAATTCCAAGCTCCAAATTGGTCAACAACTAGGACTCCTATCCCTACAAGCTCCAACTTGGTCAAAAACTAGGACTTCAAACCCTCGAAGCTCCAACATGTCAAATTTAAAACAAAATTTTACAGAAAAAGACTTACTTCACAATAGATCCAAAATGTCTTCAAATGCTTCAAGATTTCCTTCAATAATGCTTCAACATAGTTTCTTCAAGTGTGCACAATAGGTTGTCTGCAAACAAGTCTTCAGGATATTTTCAAGGGTGCTCCAAGGGACAAACTTCAATACTCAATATTTTCTCCAACTATACTGCAGAGATGCTTTCAAAAGTTTCTAAAAAATACTCTTCAAGATTTTCTATCTTTAATCCTTCTCCAAACATGTGCTCCATGTTTTCTCAAGACTTCAAATAACAAGGATTCGCAACAACTGCTACAAGGATCTTTCAAGAAGTTTTGAAATCAATCCAACTAATGCTTCAGATGTCTTCAATAAATATAACTTCAAAAGCTACTACAATAGATGTTTCACAGTTGCTTCACGTACTCTGAAAGTCTGATAGAGAATCTAAAATGTTACTCCTATAATAGGCTGAAGTATACTCCTAAAACAGGTCGAGGTATTTTCCTAAAGTATCTTAAGGTTATATATTTTGCAAGAGGCCAATATATACTCCTGTATGAATTAGAAATTCGTATTTCCTAGTAGGATGAGGTTAGCTACTTAAAGTGCACCTTAGTTTCGTACTAGACTAGGGATAGATCATGTAGATGTTTGAGATCTATAGTTGAATACAAGGTGTGAAAATGTGCCATGAAAACCACCGAGAATTTTGTTCAATAACCCACAAAAAACCATAGAAGTATTTTTATAAAGGTGTATCCTCCACGAACAAAAAAGTGTATCTCCATGAAAATCCATAGAAGTATTTCTACAAAATCCACAAAAGTGTATCTCCACAAAATCCCACATAAGTATCCTTGTTCTTCCACTTGGTTTACAACTTGTGAACCTCTCTTTTTATTTTCCCTGAGATCTGAATCTTCCTCCTATGTTTCTCAACCAAGTTTTACACACAAATGAGGATTGATATCCTCTTATTTATACAGGTCAAAAATTCATGAATAGACACGCCATTTGGAGGGATCTGAATTGAGTTTATGTAGGCTCATGTCAAATGGTTATAAATATAATTTTTAAGTTGTAAATTCATTTTATCTCAAACTATGAGGATTTAGGAGGAAAGTAAATGCTCGTTTGAAAGGGCTCGATGTCCTCTACAAGCCTATGTAATAATTTTCTTGAGAGGTATCTCCTTTGACATCAATAAAACATTTCTTCCAACAATATCCCCCTTTGTTATTGATGGTGACACATTCTCATAAATTTCTCCCCTTGTCATCATGTTGCTCTCCCTTTGACATCAATAGAAAATGGATGCTCTAATGTGATGCAAGAGAGATCACCACCTTATTTTGACAAAGATGTTTAGATGATTCTTAAGGTAGGGATTTTGTGAATATATCTACAATTTTTTCCTTACTATTGACATATTCCAATTTTATTTTTTATTATCCAACCCATTTTCGAAGGAAGTGGTACCTAATTGGAATGTGTTTCTTCATTGAATGGCATCACCAAATCCTTGGAGATACTAACTGCACTAGTATTATCATATTAGATGGTGATCGGTTGTATTTTTTTGTTTTAACATCATTCAAGGCTTCCTTCATCCATAGAACCTGTGTATAACAATATGTAGCTTCAAGGTATTCGACTTTAGTTATGGAAAGGGAAACAAATGGTTTTTTCTTTCTTAGCCAAGATACCAGAAAATATCCTAGAAAAAATGCATTTCCACTAGTCCTTTTTCAAACATCAATTATTCATGCACAATCTACATCAATGTATGTTGTAAAAGTAATATTTGTACTTCTTGGATACCAAAGTCCAAATTCAGGAGTGCCCTTTACATATCTAAGAATTCTCTTTACTACTTGCATATTAGATTCCTTAGGATTTGATTGGAATATTTCCACCATACCAATTGATTGCATGATGTCTGGTTGTGAAGATATCAAATACAATAGAATTACAATCATCAATCAATAGGGAGTTCCATCTACTTTCGAAGATTCGTCTTCTTTGCTTAGCTTGCAACTTGTAGTCATAGGTGTACTTACAATAGCACACTCTTCAATCCCACATAATTTAAGCATACCCATGAGATAGTTTTCTTGTGATATGAACATCCCAACATTGGTTTGAGTTACTTTAGAAAAATCTTCCAATCATTGACATCTCAAACTATTTAAACATTTCATGAGAAAATTCAAGCCTCATCTCATCATTGTTGCTGCCAAATATCAGATCATCGAAATACATAAGAGTGATCAACAAGTTTTTGACCCAGGTAGATATTGGTGGCTACCCACCTATTCCACTTGGACCCCCACCATTGTTCTGTCAGTTTTTTTTCCAATTTCCTTAATTGTAGCACAATTTACTATTTTTGGCATCTTTTCGAGTCCTGAACTTCCAGAGCCATTTTGAGGCCCTAAACGACATTTTTTTGGCAATATTCCTATGGGTGATTTTGTTGAAATCACATTTTTAGTTGTATTCCTCGAAGAGATATTTCCAAAAAGGTATCATGTGAGATAATATGACCAAGTTACGACCCAGGTAAGTTGGTTGCCCAACTAACCCCAACGGGGCCCATACACTCTTGGTGTTTGTTTTGGAGAATTTGGTATCTACATATAAATACTAACTCCCTAGATAAGTAGCCATATCTAGAACAACAATTTAAAGCACTTTAGCCTTTTCCTATAAGCAATACATAAGACAAAGAAGATGAGAAGACTTACTTGTGGTTCCGCTTTCCTCTTGTCTCCTTTGTATCGATCCCGTCGCTCCTTCCCGTACTTAATACACTTGAGGAGTACCTGTAAACACAATCAGAAGACAAAGAATAGATCAAAGAAAAAGATCTATTGAAAACAAGTAAATGGAATCAGATACATTCACACATATAAGCATCATATAACAAGTTAAACATATGGGAAAAAGGTTCAAATACTTTATTGAATAGAAGAAGGAATTACAACCATCAAGTATGATTCGAAGTCACTCCTCCATCTTTGGTTCCATCCACATCACATCATAAGCATGACATTTCAATAGCATAACGACACTTACAATAGTCTCAATTCTCAAAGTAACATTATTTCCTTACAATTCATCAAAGTCCAGCCCCTGATCACTTAGATGAGTGTTCAATTTATAGGAGGATGAAGGAGGTTATGTCATAAATGGGGGTATTGAATCGCCTTCCATACTTAGAATTAGTTCCATGGAGGAAGGGATGAGAGGATAGGAGGTTAATGGATCCTTAACCTATCCAATTTCGAGCTCATAAGAGGGGATAAGAGGTGGGATCCTTCTAGAATGATCTAGAACCAAGGAATATTCCCAGAACCCTATGCAAATTTCACTCAATCTCACCCAGTGCAGGTCAAAGTGGGCCTAAGTGCTCTGTAGAGCACCCTTACATGGGCCTAAGTTCTTTGCAGAGCACCCTTACATGGGCCTACGTGTGCTGGTCCTTCAAGGATTCATTGCAGGATGTCTTCACGCCATGAAACTGTCTGGGAAAGAGGCATTCAATATGTTGACTTGTTTAGGGCATGTAGCAACTAAAATTAGGGTTTGATGAGCCCTAAAACACTGATCTAGATGATGGCAGTGATGTGCCCAAATGGATCTGTAACAGTTTCCCCTAAAGCATGAAGTCGAAAATGTTAATGTCGAGTGATATGCGTTACGATGTGATGAGGAGGTTCCGAAGCGGATGGTGACCTGCATCAATTACAATACATAATAACATGATATTTTGATTTTTTCTCATGAATCACTGAGGGAATGAATACCCATGCTAAGCATATAAACTTTCATTACAAGTACATAGACAGTTGTCTATAGATATAGACCCATGATAGGATGACTATCAATGTAAAGCCATTGTACAGATGATTTGGTACATTTCCTGAAATCGTAGCCCAGATGGATGAAACTAGATCTGGGGTCTTTTATCTCATTCAATCGTTCGCTCAAGTACGAGTCTAACCATGTGAATATGTGATCTAAAGTCGAACATGGGAAGACACCATCTGATTACCAGCCAATGATGTAAGCCATTAACAGACGTGAGAGAAATCACTGATAATGATAATGATCCTCAAGGTACTGCAGTACATTTTGCATGGTGTGAATAGATGTTTTGATGTCGAACAACATACAAAGTCTTTTGGTCGAAGGCCATTAATGTCAACCTATTGCCGAAAGCGAGAAACCTGCCATTGATGTATGCAAGCCTCAAGGTATTGGAAGGGTGTTTCTAAGTCAACTTCTTGGATAGTGTGTTGATGTTGACAAGAAGCAACTCATCACAGGAGGGCCTTGATGTATCCCACATCAACGAAACGAAACGAGTGTAATGATTATAGAGATGGAATTTGACTGATGACACAAGGTTCAAGAATGGCGGTCATGAAAATGAAGGTTTATGGTATTGCAAAGGATGAATTTTGACTGGATGACTTCTCTTGAACATGTCAGTGACACTGAAATGAATTTGTAGCATTGACCCAAAACAAAGTGATGGATGGTATGATAAACCAACAGTATGATAACAATCAAGCTGATAACCCAACCCAAATAGTCAAATGGATGGATGAAAGTACATCCGGGGTCTTCTATCTCATTCAATCGTTCGCTCAAGTATGAGTCTAACCATTTGAATATGTGATCTGAAGTTGAACATGGAAAGAGCGACCCGCTACCATAAAGTGGTTTTCCCATTTTTCCCATTTCCCCAGTCATTTTTGACCTGTACCTCTTTATTTTTTATCAAGCTTGAGGCAGATAACATATGCTTGTTGTATAATTCCACCCTTCGAGGGAATCCATCACTATGTGATGTTTTAATGAGTCTAGCGAAGGTGAAACTCGGTCTTGTCTAGATGGACAAGTTTGACGTTATTTGATGTTTTAACGAGTTTAACAAAAAAGATAACTTGGTCCTTTTCATGTTTAGAGATTTTGAAAAGGAACAAAAAGAAAACTCCATAATTTATTTTTCTTAGATTTGTCTCTCAAGCCCGAAAAAGCGTAAAACAATACGAGAGAGAACCTATTGACCATGTTCGATCAACGTATTCCTTTTTCGTAAATAATATGTCCCAGCCTAAAAAAGGGTTAAACTTATACTAAGTAGATGTCATTTACAATCCGTGAACGAGCTGAAAAGGACAAGCGCTCGGCAATCTTTTTCATAATTCTAGAGTTTGAAAAGAGCTTAAAGAGGACTCCACTTTGAGGAACGAGTGGTGTCTATGATAGAAACTGGTTCTGATGATGTTGGAACTTCTCAAAACATGTTGATTTATGTGAAGAGGCTAGCTAATAAGACCACTCATTACAACTTTTCCTCAAAAAGGGTAAAACAACCAAGTGAAAGCGTATGATCGGCCAAACAGATAGTGACGATGGAAGGAGAAAGACTAAGGCTCATTTGGAGGAAGAGGCTGATAGAATGGAAATCACAAGGGTTAAAATGGAAATGGGTTCATTTTTAGACAATCTTGAACCATAGGGAACTATGCTTGGATTCATTTTCATGTTTACACAAGCTTGAAACGAAAAACTATGCTTGGATTCAGTTTCATTTTTGCACAAGCTTAAAACGAAGAACTGTGCTTGAATTCAGTTTCATTTTTACAAAAGCTTGAAATGAAGAACTATGCTTGAGATTGGCTTACATGCCCCCAACATGATGAAAGGGAAAATCTCCTGTAACTAGATGGAAGTCTTTGTGGTGAAGTAGGACAGTTATCCAACACCTTTTTGGCTTCGTCCAAATAGGGAGAAAGATGAATGGGGTGATTCCCTTCACATAACCTATAGGGAAACTTAACTTTACCACTAGGTGCATGCCCCCCAAGCTTCATTACATTCACCTAAGTAGACTACTCGTGGTTATCAGGTGGATGGAATGAAGGTTCGTTTTCGAGATCAAGTGAAAGACTCAACTGGGATTTTACGAGATATAATCAATGACCCGACTTGGAACTTTGCTCTAGGGGACCTTATTTTATTTTTTAATGAGCATGATACAAGACAAGGAATTTTGCTCAAATTCCTTGTTTCATTTTTAACGAGGTTGACACAAGACAAGGAACTATCCTCATATTCCTTGTTTCATTTTTTAACGAGAGTGACACAAGATAAGGAACTATGCTCGTATTCCTTATTTCATATTATAACGAGGTTGAAATAAGACCAGGAATTGTCCTCATACCCTTGGTTTCATTTTTGAATGAGGTTGACACAAGAAAATGAACTATCCTCATGGGAGTTGCTTCATTTTTTAATGAGGTTGACACAAAAAAGAACTATCCTCATATTCCTTGTTTCATTTTTTAACTAGCTTGACACAAGACAAGGAACTATGCTCATATCTTTTGTTTCATTTTTTAACGAGGTTGACACAAGGCCACGAACTATCCTCATATCCTTTGATCACGACCCATAAGAGGTCATGACTTCCAAGAGGTTCTCATCAGATGGGAGAAAAATGCTTTGGATGAGATCCTTAGTAAGGAAACCGAGATCTGGTTCCAATGCCCCCAATACATAATGTGCAACATCATGGAATTGATCGTCAGTAGGCATGGAATGGGTTGCCACATAATTAACCCGTGGCAAGGAAGATACCATTGGTACAAAAGGACCATTTAGGGAAGATGGTTGAATGGAAGTCATATTTGGACCGAGAAATGAAAGCTGGTCAACAATGACAATTACGCCTTCATGCGGGAAACAAATCACTCGAAAGAGTGTTGAAACAATAGCTCCCATGTCATAAACATAGTCACGCCCAAGAAGTAAATTGTAATCTAAAGGGCCTGGGACTACTGTCACATTCAGATAAATGATTTTTCCTCCCAAAGTAATAGGCAACTGAGGAAGGATCCCTAATGGTTGACTGGTTCCTCTGTCAAAAGCCAAGAGATTCTGGGTAACAGGCACAAGTGGCGGTGAACTGAACGCTTGTCAAGTAGTTAAGGAAAGGATACTCATTGATGCACCTTCATCTATAATAGTGTCAGGTACAATCATATTACAAACCTATACTATGATTTGGAAAGGCACATAAGAAGGAAGACAACGTCCTACCAGTTGATTCCAATTAAAAGAAGTGACCAGACTACTTGGAGGGGGTGCTGTAGAAATGGGAGTATTATCCCCTTGTGTTACGAGAACAAGAGGATTTTATTCCTATCTTGATGAAAATAGGAGGGTTGTCTCCAAGCTCATTAGAATCTAAAGAAACAAAAACAACCTAAGTGGTATCATACTCACTCTCTTCGAGAAAGGTATGATTAATTGAAGGTGAAATCGGGTCAACTGTTACCTCGACCTGTTGATTTGGGTTGGGTATAGACTCATAGGATTCACTTTCACAGAGAGTGGGTTTGAGCGACGGTTGATCTCAGTCATTCAATTCATGAACTAGTGAAGTATTAAGGGAGAGTCTCCTATAACCATATGGAAGTCGCTGCAGTGAAGCAAGACGGTTATCCAACACTTTTTGGGATTCATCTAGATAGGGACAAAGGTGAATGGGGTGATTCCCTTAACATAACCTACAAGGAAACTTAACTTTACCCTTCTTTCCATGAACTTTACTACCACTAGTTGATGTTGTGTCACTAGCATGATCCCCAGAAGTTGATGACACTGGATGATGTGAACGAGAATACCATTCTTTTAAGATCTGAGGAATATCAAGACAATTTCGAAGAACATGGTCTCCCACACAAATTTTTCATGGATAATGAACTTTGTGAGGCTTGATGGATGGTTTCTCATCAGATGTTGCATTCAAAGAAATGGTTGCTTGGTTGCTCCTCTGCTGAATTTGCTTCTTCTTCTTCTTCTTCCCTTTCTTCTTCTTCTTAGCCACCTAGTTACTAGTACCAATACTTTCACCAAGTGAAGAGGAAGAAGGGGAGGAAGAAACAACCAAGGAATAAGGCAAAGAATCAACTAGAAGTTGATTTTGTCCAGTTGGAGGAGTACTCGATTGTGAAGAAATCATGACATTTTGAACCAAGGAGGTTGAAAACAATCATACTGGCAAGCCAATGGTAAATACTGGAAGGGACAATGTAGCCATATAAGGAGCACCAATATTTCTAAAAGGAGGAAAAGGACTAGGATTCCCATCAAAAGGAATTCCTTAATCGATGGACTCCGGATTTGTCACCATATGTCTCAACCTAAGATCAACTAAAGAGTAAGCATGGAGGATGTTATCCATGGTCAATTAAATTTATTTTAATCAAAGTAACATAAAAAAACAAAAAAGGGATAATCTAGGAAAAAGGTTTACCAAGCAATTGTGAACTGCAGAATACCTCTTGGTGAACTGAGAAGTACGGGCAGGCAATATCCCCAAATGTTATGTTTGGTGTATCACAGTATACAAGGTGGCTGACTCAGTTACCTAAGGATGGATAACAACCTAGTTTTTTCCTCCCATATATACCCAAAAGTACGTGGAGGCCCAATCCGTATAAGCGTTGTCTAATGAAAAACCATACAGTGAGAGCATTCCCATATACTTTGCATATTGTAACACTGCCCTATATACCCGAAGGTACGTGGAATGAGGTTTCACACTCGGGATGTATTGTAGACAAGTTAGCAATAGTTGCTTTGTTTATGACGCTGGAACATGTCTCTAGCCTAGAACCACTAAATGTTTTTCATTAGGTGACAATGCTCCATTAGGTAAATTCAAATAAATTTTAAGTTGATCTACTTTAGAATTTTCCTTTCAAGGTTCACCACATGATGTATGTTTGCAATTCATAAAATGCAACTAATATGATAAGCATTATTTTCATTCAATTGAACAATGAAAACCTTAGCCATTAGGGATAGAGCAATTAGATCTTTGACAAAGAGAAAAGAGCACATCTAATGCAATTTCCCTAGCTATTCCTTTCAAGCATTCACAAACTACAATATGAACGATGCAAGCTTTTCTTTTCGAATCCCTTAATGTTATGATAAACAAAAAGGAAACTAAATGCACATACAATCAATCAATCTTTTTATAAGAACAAAGACTTTACAATTGTTCAGTTTCGAAGGAAAAGAAGACTTTTACGACACTTTCTTTCAAACAAATATTAATCGACTATAATCTAACTTTGACTATGGATTGATAATGTCAAAGAAAACATTTAAGAAACATTAATAAATCAAGTCAAAGTGCGGTTGGAAAGAGGAAATACAAGTTGATTTTAGAGATATACTACAATCATTGATCTTTCAACAAGCATAAACAAAAGGAAATATGGAGAAAAAACCCAATCCAAAGCTGAAAATTTTCCCTAAGGTGGATCAGTGCAAGTCAAAGAGGGCCTAACTACACTGCAAAGCATTGCCTCTTACTCAAGGGTGCTCTATAGAGCACTATCCCCTGACTAAGCCTGCGCTAATTCCTGAGAGGCCACTCAAAAGTCATCTAACCTCAATTTTTGACCAAATAGCACTTCAACAAGACTGAAATACAATCAATGAAAGGGGTCTGCTAGAGTGTCCTAGGATGTGGATAAGCTACTTGGAACGAAAATCAATCCCTAGTGTAGTCGCCAATTTGTTTTAGAGAATTTGGTATCTACGAATAAATACTAATTCCCTAGATAAGTAGCCATATCTAGAATAACAGTTTAAAGCACTTTAGCCTTTTCCTATAAGCAATAGATAAGACAAAGAAGATGAGAAGACCTACTTGTAGTTTCGCTTTCCTCTTGTCTCCTTTGTATCGATCCTGTCACTCCTGCTCATACTTAACACACTTAAGAAGTACCTATAAACACAAACAGAAGACAAAGAACTGATCAAAGAGAAAGATCTATTGAAAACAATTAAATGGAATCAGATACATTCACACATATAAGCATCATATAACAAGATAACCATATGGGAAAAAGGTTTAAATACTTTATTGAATAGAATAAGGAATTACAACCATCAAGTATGATTTGAAGTCACTCCTCCAGCTTTGGTTCCATCCACATCACATCATAAACATGACATTCCAGTAGCATAACGACACTTACAATAGTCTCAATTCTCAAACTAACATTATCTCCTTACAATTCAATAAAGTCCAGCCCCTGATCACTTAAATGAGTTTTCAATTTATAGGAGGATGAAGGAGGTTATGTCATAAATGGGGGTATTGAATAGCTTTCCATACTTAGAATTAGTTCCATGGAGGAAGGGATGAGAGGATAGGAGGTTAATGGATCCTTAACCTATCCAATTTTGAGCTCATAGGAGGGGATAAGAGGTGGGATCCTTCTAGAATGATCTAGAACCAAGGAATATTCCCAGAACCCTATGCCAATTTTGTTCAATCTCGCCGAACACAGATCAAAGTGGGCCTAAGTGCTTTGTAGATCACCCTTACATGGGCCTACCTGCGCTGGTCCTTCAAGGAGTCATTTCAGGATGTCTTCAGGCCATGAAATTGTCTGGCAAGGAGGCATTCAATAGGTTTACTTGTTTAGGGCATGTAGAAACTAAAATTAGGGTTTTATGAGCCCTAAAACACTGATCTGGATGATGGGAGTGATGTGCCCAAATGGATCCGTAACAATGTTACATCTCCTTGGGTTAGGGTTTTGGTTGTTTTGGGTTCTCTCTTATTGTTCATAATAAAAAGGCCCTTAAGCCTCATTGTAACTCAGTTTAGAGGCATGTATCTGCCACATCTCTTCTCAGAGATAAGCTACCATCACTCGAGTTAGTCTCATTTCCATTCTGTTTGTAAGAATATTTCATTATTTGATATTAATGAAAGGAAGTGTTATTTATACTACATCTTTGTATTTATGGTTATATCTTTAATTTGTTGTGTTCATGTTTAAATTTGGACCAGTGGTATCAGAGTGGTCTGCTCTTTCTCTACTTTTCTTTGCATGTCCCCAACGAAGTCAAGATATAAGGAGTTAGGGCTAGAACTGGTCGAACCTTTACAATACGTGCCTCATAAATCTCGACGGCCTCCCATGGGGGAAGCAAATAAAGATGAGGGAGCAAGAGATCCTATCAAAATATTTCTCGAGGAGGCCCTCGAAAAATAGAGGAACACAATGATGGATAACTTTTCCTAGATCCTTCAACGGTTGCCCACTAGGGGCACATCCACATCCAATAGCCACTCTAGAGACTCCACACCTTTTAATGTACAAGTAAGCTTTGGCATTCCCATATTTGAGGGCCAAATAGATGCAAACATCATAGATAAATGGTTGAATTTGCTAAAAGGATATTTTTCTGTATATGATTTTTCCAGACGGGAAAATATTACTTTTGCTGTTCTCAAAGTTGACCCCCACGTCAAGGACTAGTGGGAAACCTATTTTGAGTATAAGGATGAAAGTATGACCTCACTGTTTTCAATTGCTCCCATTTGGAATTCATTCTGGGACACCATCAAGGAGCAGTATTACCCTATCGGGAGCTACGAGGACAAATACATAAAGTGGACCAGGCTGCGACAGGGAAGGGACTAAGATGTGCCAAATTTTACCAATTTTTTTCATACCCTTCGCACGAAGTTGGGTATCAATGATTTTAAGAAACTTTTAGTACTCAAGTATCACGGCTTCTTACACAGATACATCCAGGATGAGATGGAGTTCTTGGACATCTCCTCGCTTGGCACGGCATACCAATACGCCGTCAAGATCGAGCATAAGTTTCAACATAAGAAGTGAGACTTTGGATCTGAGAATATGAAGAAAGTGAAAGGTGCCCCAAAACTACAGAAAAAAGGACAAAGTCAAGGCAGGATGGACCAGGGCAACCCTCCAAGGCCACAAGAAAGGACAACACTATAAAGCCGAAGGACACGGGAAAGTGGTGTGATTTCCATAAGAGCTCCACCCACAACACAAGTGAGTGTTAGGCCAAGCAGTCACTGGTCATCGAGCTGAAGGCTTCTAAATCAGATGCATGTTCTGAGTCTAAGTTAGAACCCGACAAGGGGAATGACAAAGGGAAGCAAATTATTAATACGGAGCCCAATTCCATCATCACCACCACAAAGAACCAGAAGGAGAAACCCAAATATCGAAAGAAGGAGGATAATCTCTTCCACTCCAAGATGTGGGTAAAGGGTTCCCTGCTATAGTTCATTGTCGACAGCGGAAGCCAAAAGAACCTCATTGCAGTAGAGGTCATGAAGAAGTTGGTCTTAGTGACCACATCGCACACAACCTTACACCATTGGGTGACTTCACCAAGGACGAGATCTGCACTTGAGCCAACAATGTCACCTTCCATACAACATCAAGACCTTCACAGATGAGGTATTATGTGAAGTTGCTCCCCTTGATGTTTGTGATGTATTACTAGGCCAACCATACTTTTGGAAGTGACATGTTGTGTATGAGTCAAGGCCTCACACTGTTTTGTTACATTGGGAAATAAGTTTTACAGGATACAGGAGGTAGCACCGCCTACCACCATCTCTCTGGTTACTGTAAAACAATGCAGTAATCTCATTTCAAAAACCAAGAAATTTGTTTTCTTGATGATATGCCCTCAAGGAAAGAAAAAGATGGTGGCCATGACCTCCAGACAAGACCCCTCCACACGATAACAACAAATGGACAAGGTTGTGGAGGAGTACGAGGACATCTTCACCTCCCCCACATGGGTGTCTCTACAGTGTTAGGTCAATCACTCCATCGATCTGACCCCAGGCATGTCATTACCCAATGGACCAATCTACCGGTGCTCCATTATGGAAAATTATGAAATCAAGAGGAAAATTCAGGAGCTATTGCAGAAAGGTCACATTCGGATGAGTTCATCACCCTGTGGGAGCCCGATCTTGTTGGTACAAAAGAAGGATGGGACTTGGAGAATATGTATTGACTATCAAGCACTAAAAAATATCATTGTCTGGAATAGGTACCTAATCCCACTAGTTGATGACCTTCTGTACCAAATCAAGGGGGGAAGTATTTCGGCAAGATAAACTTGAAGTCTAAATATCACTAGGTACCAATCGAACCCTTGATGTGTGGAGGATTGCCTTCAAAGCCAAGGAGGGCCTTTTCGAATGGTTGGTTATGCCTTTTGGGTTGATGAATGTTCCTGCAACCTTCATGAGGTTGATGGATGACATATTGTGGCCATTCACCAACTCATTTGTAGTCGTATACGTGGATGACATCTTGATCTTCAGTGATATTTGGGAAGAGAACCTCCACCACATCTGACAAGTTCTCCAAACACTGCAGCAACACAAGTTGTGTGCCCATTTAGAGAAATGCACTTTTGGCATGACCCACATTCAGTATATGGGATACATTATTGATGAATAGGGGGTGTATGTGGATCTAGCCAAGATCCAAGTCATTCGAGATTGGCCAACCCCAACCACTCTAACAGAGCTCCATAACTTTCTGGTTCTTGCCAATTTCTACTACAGGTTTGTGTTGGGGTTCTCTCATATCACTTGCTCCTTGAGTAAAGTCACCAAAAGAGAAGCGAAAGAAAAATTATTTTGGTCTAAATCTCAATATAAGGCATTCATAGAGTTGAAACATTGCCTATGCTATGCACTAGTGCTCACATTACCAGACTTGCAACAACCATTTGAGATCGAGACAGATGCCTCTCACTATGCTATTGGGGTTATCCCTACTCAACAGGGGCATCCAGTGGCATATCACAGTGAGACAC
Source organism: Pinus taeda (assembly GCA_000404065.3). Taxonomy (NCBI): domain Eukaryota; kingdom Viridiplantae; phylum Streptophyta; class Pinopsida; order Pinales; family Pinaceae; genus Pinus; species Pinus taeda. The sequence continues at coordinate 74,077 of APFE030469184.1, forward strand.
TTTGAAACACAGTCCAGAAGTATCCCACTTATGATTAATAGATGCATTCCATTGTGCAGGCCTGTTGATAATTGAAGCATTAAATTTTAGGGAAGGAAACGATCATCCACACCGACCACCAACCCTTGCAGTTCATACAGATGCAAGGTAAGTTGCAAAATGATCACCATCAGAATTGGTCCACATACCTACAACAATTCCATTTGTATATCAATTACAAGAAGGGAAGCATAGCTAATGTTGCAAACTACCTCAGTCGACCATCGATCATGGCGTTAACCACCATGCTCAACTCTTACGGGCATGAGACTTTTGATTGGCCACTTCTCTACAAAACCAACCCAGAATTCGGCCACACATACCATACATTCTTGGAGGGTCAGCAAGTTCCATATTTTCACCTCCAAGATGCTTTTTTATGCCAACTGGGACACCTTTATGTTCCTTCAAGTGAGCGTGTGAAGATTAGTTGGGAAGCACACTACAGTTGGGTCGTTGGGCATTTCGGGGTCGCGAAAATGGTGGAAATACTATAGAAGTATTTCTGTTGGCCAAATCTTCGACATCATGTTGGGAAGTACATCAGATCCTACATTGCCTGTGCCATTGCCAAACCGACCATCAAGAAGCAAGGTCTCTATACTCCGTTTCCTACCCCTAGTCGACCTTGGGAATCCATCTCCATGGATTACATGTCAAGCCTTCCTTCTACTAAGCATGGAAACGAC